>JAIGNY010004194.1:0-100000 GCA_020152595.1 Chiridota heheva | reverse complement strand
TTTCTATTTTTATCATTCACTTCCCTGTGTATTTTGTATCATAACGATTTATTTTATTTGGCCCTAAAATTGAATAACTTACATTCAAATCATATCAAAACCAACTTGGGATCTCCATGTCCAATTAGACCAGGTTTGGTATTCACTCAATTACTACTATACATCCATCAGCGTACTTCAGTAACTTTTAAGACAGTATGTCAGGATAGGTATGGTAGTACTATATAGCTATAATTCATGACAGGTGTTTTGGGCATGTTGGGTGGAGTCGGCTTTTCGCCATGACCTTGCTTTCATAAGGTCACCAGGACACAGCGCGGCATCCTGGAATATCTCCTGTATGAAGGAATGCTTTCGTCGCTCAAAAAAACCTTTGTTTATTTAGGGAGACGCACAGAGCATTAAATTAAACACCCCTGGGGCAAGTTATATTCAACGACAACTCCCTAGCTAATTATTCTAAAGTTAGTTATTACAAGGAGGTACGGTTTTTATCATTCATGCCAGGTAAGTGCGCATGAGATGATAAGTGAGGCAGTTGACGTTTGTCTTTCTTTATGAAGTTGATACAGTAATGATTTTGGTTCTGGTCTTAATTTTTTCTTTTTCTTTGAGATCAAATCTGGTTATGAAATAAGGTTCTACCATGGAGTTGCTAAATTGGGAATAATTAGAGACCCAAAGAATAGCAGAGCAGGGGTACATAATGCATGTAGGAGTTTTCACCGTGAATGGGACAGTTATCATTGATAATATCAACGCATACTCCACTGAGTAAGTGGCATAGCCAAGGGTAGTCAGATAACATCTGGCTGTAGTAACGCTATAGCCACTACATGGTTGCTATATCATCGCTGCTGTATGCAAGCCTTGCAAGTAGTGCCCAACTGAGTGAGATGTTTATCTCACTAAGCCAGGGGACTGGATTATTCCCCGAAAACTAAATCTCCTCTAAAAATGAGAGAAATATTCAAATTGGAGGTATAGACCCTAAGCCTATTTTATTTTGAATTTTAAATTCATAGGGCTGTCGTCTACGATGGGGGGGAGGGGGACGTCCATGTGTGTGTATGTGTGTATGTGTGTATGTGCAGCCCGAGCAGGTGCCTTTTTTGCACCATTTTCGTAGTGCTGATGTCTTTTTTTTAATATAAAAAATTTCCTTTCTTTTCATCATTTTCGTAGTGCAGGTTCCAAAAATGAGGTTTTACTTTGTTAATTTTGTACTGCTGGTCCATTTTTACAATATTTTCGTTGAATACTTAAACTCCAAGTATCAAAATTCACTTCTTTCATACAGCGGGTATAAAAATTGTATAATTTCATACTGCAGTTACCAAAATATCTGTCATACTGCGGGTATGTTTTTCAGTTGGTGGGCTGCACACCCCCACCACTTTCAGTATGAAGTGCCCCCCGAGTGGGAAGGGGGGAGGGGGGGGGGGCATCTACGATACAGGGCATCGCCTTTGTCTGACTCAAATACTAACCTCCTGTAACCTGGTAAAATGATTAAAAGACATGCTCATCCTTTCATATACTGCCATCATATTTTCGATCTTAACAATGGAATTTTGAGAAAAATTGATTTGATCGTTCAAGGTCAAAGACCATTAAACCCAACTGCCCAAAGGTCATTTCAAATAGATCAGAAATCACACACAAAAAAACTCATCTTTATAAATTCCACATCACTTTAAAAGAATGTCCAACCAGCGGCAGTTACCCAATGCCATCAAACTTTGACAGTCAACAGGTCAAGTTTGACAGCACTTTATTCACTTGTGACATTAAATTTTGTCTGATTCAATAGGATAATATGATGCTCAATCAAAAATGCATTTTAGAGAGACAATGATGACCCGCTGATCCAGCCAAAACGAGGATAAATCATGTCGTCCCCATGGCAACATAATTCATTTTACGGTTGCTGAGGTGGGCGTCGTCGTTGTGTTACAGGTGCCCGCTTTATCATGTTTATACGCAATACTATAAGGTTGTAGTCAGCCTTTTGATTAGTAGTGGGAAGGAAAAGGGGAGGGGGAGGGGTTGTAGAACGAAAAAATGGTGGTGGAAAATTGTGTCAAAATGGCAGTCTTTAAACGGTTTGGAGGCTAAATTTTACTGAGCAAAAGAAAAGCAAGATCAAGAGCAAAAAGGAAATGTCAGTTCCTCAAAATCTTGACGTTTTAGCAACATTTCTGGAACTTTGAGCAGTTTCTGGACCTTTGTGGGAGCCGTGTGGGGGAGGATTGAATGGACGAGGTAAACCCCTCAGGCTAATCCCATGAATACATATTGAAGATACTTATTTTGACAGCAACAATACCCAAATTGCCTCAAAACCAATAAAAAATATTAAAAAATCATGAAATTACGAAACTTTCAATCACAATCAAGTAAGAATTGGCCATTATTTTGTATTTCACGTTGTAATATGCAAATTTGTGATGTACGAAATGGTATACCTCTTTGCTTTCTCGTATCAGTCCATCATTTTCTAATCATCTACCATATTTTTTTAGGATAGATGATTCTGAACAAAGTTTGCAACACTGAGATAAGGAAGAGCAGTGGCGCTTGTGATGAAATGAGCGTTCGAGGCCCCATAACAAAAATATGAAAGTGCCATTGCACGGGGCGCCCCCTAAATCCCAGAATAGTTTTTTTTTCCCCCTTTCTCAGGCATCTTCCTGCTTACATCAAGTTTTGCATTTATCAATATAAGCCCAAGTTTTGATCAGTTATAATGCTATTATTTTCATACCTTTTTTAAACACAGTTTTCCATATTTATATTCATTTTTCAAAGAAAAACAAGACAAACGTTTTCTAGCTGTCTATAGTCAGTTATTATCTCATCACCCACATACCCATGGGGCTGAGATATTGTAGTCACTTTGCTGTATCTATAGGCAAATAACTGGCAATACCCCCTTAACTACATGGCCACACCTTGATATTAGGGGCTGGTGGGGCCCACCAGGGTTCTCATATGATGACCTCATTTTAAGGGTTAGGGTCATAAGATTTTGGAACGGGACAAAATTTGGTGATTTTTGCATCTGTCCGTGTTTTGTGAGTGTGTGCGTTTGTATGTCATACATCTCCGAGGACCTGAACCAGTTTGACCTCGAACAAAACCTTGAACTGAATTTCCATCTGAGGACTCAAATACAGGTACTTGAAAGAATTTGCATGCAAAGGCATTAGAAACATCGGAGGGAGGGGGGGGGGGGAACATAATTTTAAAGGTCCTCTTTTAACTTGTATAGTATGAATGGTGTAATGGTAATAACACACGTATCTGGTCAAGTCCTCAAAGCATCTTGAATTTCCAAATGTGTGTGTGTGTGTGTGTTGTAATACTAAGAGGACCGAGGACTTGAACCTGTTAAACCAACTGAGGACTTAAAAACAGGCCGAGTACTTGAAAACTGACTGATGACTTTCAATATGTGTCCTCCGAAGAATTTGCATGCAAATGTATTAGAAACTTCAGAGGGGGATTCTGATGTAATTTAAACTAGAGTCTTCATTGGAACTTTTTTAATTTTTCAAAAGTTTTTGTCAAAGTCCTGGGTCATATATGGCGTACAGGTACTGTATATGTGTATGTGTGTGGGTGTATGTAACAATTAATTTTGTATCACTTATTACTCAAAACTGTAATACACACATAAACCAAAATTGGTGGATGGTTACCCCTGTCATGGAACTTTTGTCTCCAAGGTTTTGGGGTACAAAGGTCACAGTTCAAATGAAAATAAGTTTTGGTGATGGCTGTGAAGAAATTATTGGTATCTTTACAAATTGCATAGGTGGTAGGGTTTAACATTTTAACACAAATTTAAAATAATTTTAAACTCCAAAAGTACCATGATACCTTGGTACATGAATTTGTCCTGTAGACTATGGGGTCAAAAGGTCAAAGAGCTAATCACCATTTTCCCCCTATAGTTACGGAATGGTAAGTGTGATGTGAGCATGAATGCTGCCATACAGTAGGGTATGATAAATGTGAACAATTTCAGTAAATTCAGTGATTAGGGTCAAGGGTCAGAAGTCAAATATGTGATTTTAGGGGGTAATTATGTACTAATTTGTACATTTTTGTGCCCCTTTAAATTCCGAAAGTGCAAGACCTATACCAATCCTATGTTTGTATCATGATACTGTGGTACATGAACTTGAATCCTGTAAATTCTGGGGTCAAAAGGTCAAATGAAAACGTTTTTGGTGATGGCTGTATTTTTTGAAGGAATTACTTAGTATCTTTACAAATTGCATTGGTAGGCAGGCTTTAACATTCTAATAAAAATAATTAGAGGTCAAAAGGTTAAAGGACATGAATCAAAGGTCAAATAAGTGCTTTTTATTCAAAAGTATTGCCATTTAAATCCCAAAAAGTACAAGATCTATACCAACCCTATCTTGTACCATTATACCTTGGTATATTATTTTTTTCATCCTCATGCATAATTAGAATGAAAGAAAGATGTAAACTTTTCCATAACAATCCTCTTCATTTTACCTGAAGAACCACAACAACCAGCGAAACACTTACATGACTTGTCTTTCTCCTTCAAAATTTGTTCCAGCAAATCATAACTACAAACTTACTGTAGCAAATAATAAGACCACTTATCTTAATAAAAATAACCACTCAATCACACAATGACTTCATCCATTGCTATTATGATACTCAACACCAACTTCCACAACAACTCTGGACCAACAGGAGACCGAATACAATGGAGCCATTGATAACGAAATTTGATCCTAATCACTATCACTTGTGTTTTAGAATGAAGAAAATAAAAGGAAAAGTCTGACCCGACCTGCTTATTTATCAGGTCGGGTCTGACTGTTTGAAACTTTAAGGAGCAGAACAACTAATGTAACTTTCCCTACATGTGTAACGATGTTTAGTTACCTTAGTTCTGATTTATTCTTGTGCTAAACTCAACGTTCACTTATACTGTACTTTCTGATTTATTCTTGTGAGCTGAAATTATAGTTCACTATTTAATGGATATCTGGGAACTTCGCGACCGAGGACATTAGAACGAATAGTGACCGTGAGTATTGGAGTGAAAACAAAGCGATCAGCTGTGTTTGTTTACATGCCATACATACACGCACACAGTGGAATACATACGACTTGCTCACTTGTACCGCGCAAAGCTTTATTTTCACTCCAGCAAATGACGTCATCTCCCGAAAGTGAGATGGCACCAATCAAATGAATACTATTTTAAACTTGTCAATCGTTGAAGTGCATGTTCCACTCACCCTATAAGTAGACATTATATTTTTTCGAGGGGCAAAGATGCTGATATATATAGAGAATATACTGAACTTTAAGATCAGGATGAAATGAATATTTGAATACAAATATGTTTATCCCAAATGTCTTTTTCACATGTTTTGTGTAACAGGTTTGAGTAGATATCTGGAGGTATGCGAAAAAAATGTTTAATCATTTCCTACAAAATTATATCATTGTGAAGATTGTATACCTCAAATTTTATGCATCGGTTAAAAATGAATGAAACTTAGGGCAATGAAACATAATTTTTTAGCTGAAAATGTCAAATTTCTCATTTCATTTTAAAAGCATATCTTGTACAGCTTGTATATCTTGGCATAAAACAGGCCTGTAGCTAGGAATTTGATAGGGTTTGTTTTCGAAGTTCTAATCCAACATAAATCGAAAATGGCTTTTAATTCTAAAACCAACATATTTTAATGTGACACACTAATTTCTAAAGCTTCCCAAAATTTTGCATTACATTCTACATTTACATTCTTTTCAGGTGGAAGTTCCCGATTTTTGTATAGGAAAGAATTTCTGAAAAGGGAGTGAAAATGATTTTTTCATTCTATTCAGTTACAAACTAATTTGTCCACCCCACTAAAACTGTATAATAGAAACTATAATAGAAACTAAAACTCTTACAGAAGCTTTATCATAGCTCCTACATCCTTCCTCATCAAAATCACCTTCACAATCTCTAACCTCTATCTTGAGGTCAGAACTCCAGAGTTCAGCAATACATAATCCACTCCTGACCTATGACCTAGAAGATTGACAACTATGTACTTCTTCCCATTTTTTCCCTTCTATTTCATAATTTTAGTCTTTTTAGGGCAATATTCAAGTTACTTTCTTTAATGAAAAAATCAGATACATAGTCTTTGAAGAAAAGTTTTTCAATGTTTAAAAGGGCATGTTCCCTCTCTAAAAAAAGCACTTGTCCTCTTTAAAGGGAGGGGGGAGGGGGTGACCCTCGGTTCTGCTGCCTATGACTGTGGTATGAAATTATATGACTTTGATACCCACAGAATGAAAGAAGTCAATTTTAAAACCTGCAATATTAAGTATTCAGTCAAAATATTGTAAAAATGGACCCCTTTTTCTTTACCCAACAAACTTGCTCAATATAACACCCTCACAGACAAGGCCACCATCATGCCCTACAGTACCTCCAAATTATGTTGAGCTACAACATCACTGATGTTCTGGTTTTTCTGGCTCTTAAATATGTGGTTTACTTGTTGAAATCTCCCACAAGAGTGCTTTGTTTATCATCTGGTGTACTGAGTTAGAAGAGTCTCTTTTAACTACATGGTACTCCATCATGGTTATGACAAACTGACTTTTTCCCATCATGTGTCCAAAATTTTAAGTAAATTTTACTATTATTGTTTCGAGTTTATCATACATTTTCTCTTTTTGTAATCTTAATGCCAGAGTTAATCTTTTTAAATCAGTTATTTTATCACAGGTTCTTTATGCTGTACCCGTTTGGTATCATTTAATCTTACAGAAAGACAAAGACAGAATCAGGAAATTTGTAAAGTAAACCTCTAAGATTCTTAACCTACATTATCCCATGCTTATTTAAATTTCAAATGACAGGGCGAAATCGGAATTCCTTGCAATGGCAACAAAAATCAACAAAGAACAAAACCATCCTTTACACAATACATTACAAAGTCATCTAGAATGTTTAAACAGAAACCTTCGAAACCCTAACATAGTGCCAAAATAAAGAATAAACGTCTACAAAAATTCATATATTTAATACCGTGCGGCAATTTACTTACAAACAGAAGAGTTAGAATTACTGTTTTGAACCTTTATCTTTATTTTTCTACTTATTCATTTATTTATATTCTTTTATTTTCTGCTATGTGTTTTAATATGTATATGCATGTACTTTTTCCTTTTTACAAATGTTTTAAATTTGTACTGGAATATATAATGATGATGGTGATGATGATGATGATGACGACGACGACGATGACCACCAACGACAACGACGACGATGACCACCGACGACGACGACGACAACAACAACAACAACAATAATAAAGATGATGATGGTGATGATGATGATGAAGATGGTGATGGTGACGACGGTGACGATGACGATGGTGATGATAATGATGATGATGATGAAGATCTTGATGATGATGATGATGTTGATGATGGTGATAATGGTGATGATAATGATGATGATGATGATGATTATGTTGATGATTTCATTAATGGCGATGATGACGCCGCCGCCGATGATGATGATGATGATGATAATAATAATAATAGTAATAATAATAATGATAATACTACTACTACTACTACTTACTACTTACTACTACTACTACTACTACTACTACTAATAATAATAATAATAATAATAATAATAATACAATTAATGATAATAATAATAATAATAATAATAAAATACTAATGATAATAATAATAATAATAATCATAATAAAATAATAATAAAATAATAAAATTAATAATAATAATAATAATAATAATAATAATAATAATAATAATAATAATAATAATAATAATAATAATAATAATAATAATAATAAAGTACCAAGAAAGGTCGAGTCCAGTTACTAGGAGATTTTTAAAGGGATACGGATTTGTAGAGACAATTTCAGCTAAATTGCCTTTTAAATCTAGTAAAAATCATCAAAGTAGCAAAAGGTTTCATAAAGAATAGATTTAATATTGGCAAGTTTACAGCATTTTAAATCTAAGGCATCAATTTTCATTTTTAAGCAAATTTTGTACTGTATTATAGGATGCCCCTTAGAATTTTCTTTTGTAAATCCTGTTTTTTCTAATGTCTATCATATCAAAATTCTTTGAAATGGTGCAGCAAATCTAATCCTGTTTTGTTGCCATGCAACCAATGAAATTCTAGTAGGAATAGACTTTCTATCACATTTAGGAAATATAAGATTAAGTAGGAAAGAAATTGACATAATTACATCAAGATTTGACCATTTTGCCCACATTACAGAATCCGCCCCTTGAACACTACTTCATCCTGGTTTTATGTGCCTGTGACATTCTAGTAACCGCATCAACGATTACGTGACACTGACATGCAGTCAATGAAAAGTTTCAAGTTTTCTGATTTCATTTCCATGTTACTCCACTTTGTATTATAACAAAACGTGTTATAAAAAAATTGTGTAATACATGGTCAACTCGTTGAGGGAATGTCCTTGAAACGGGATGAAAATGACAGTGGCAGTTTCATCCCATCCGTGTTTCAAGGGGTGCTTTCTTCAAATGCAATCATACATTTTTGAATGAATGAAAAACTAATTGAAATTTTATCAAAAAAAAAAAAAAAACAGTCAAAAATGAGAATCATCTTAATGCGTAATAAATAATACTTTTATTCCATAACTTTGTGTATGAGTGTAGACCCTGGTGTTGAAGGGGTAAATAACTCCCTATCCACACTTTTGGGCAAACCCTAATACATACAAATTGTTCGATTTTGTTCTCTCCAGAATTGGAAATTCTTTTAATTATCTCACCACACTTTTTTGGATGGATTTACCCTATTGATTTTATGTCCATCAAATCAAGTATTTTGAAATAACCCACAATGTCACCAACCCAAACCAACACAAGCACTTGAATTAACTGGTTCCCCAACTAGATGGGAAGTTCCACTCACAGCACCTCAGTTGCAAACTTCTGGGGTCATGAACTTGCTTCTGTTTCAAAGTTGTTAGGGACATAAAATATAAACGATTTTTAACATATCCATAAATTAAAAAATGATAATCTTGTGAATTGAAATGTATTTTTCCTACCATGGGATAACACTTAAGACCTTTTATTAGCTACCCATAACATTTTAAAGGAATATTTCCATGGATTTTTCTTTTTTCATCTATGATAGAGAAAATTTGTAGAAACAAAGTGGTGAAAAAATGATATCTTATTCTGTTTAGAAGTTATAATTATTAAAGAATAGGAAAATATTCTCAAAAACACCTCTAACAGTATATGTCCTTCAGCTTGGTGATGTCATCAAGGCAAATCCAACACAGTTTTAAGTATTTCTTATCAATTTAATCACACTTCTCTTTTTTTTTTTATACATTATTGAACAGGATTTTGGTTCATTATAGAGATAAGGTGAAATTTAAATTTACAAAAAAACTTTTTTTCTTTTTTCTTGGTGTACATCACATTTACAATGATAAAAACTCCAAATTATTTTCAAAGAAATACAAAAGACATTTTGTTGAAATTTTCTCTATGACATCACAGATGATGCCAATAACTTACTTTTGTCCAAAGTAAAAAATAATTAAAAAATTTGTCAACTTCTATACAGAATAAGATATTTACATAGTTTTTCACCACTTTGTTTCTACAAATTTTCTCTATCATTTATGAAAAATGAAAATCCATGCAAATATTCCTTTAACAATTCAAAGGCTACACATACCAAAAAAAAATGTTGATCTACTGGTCACTTGAAGGTCAATGTTAACCATAGTTATTGATAGGTTTGCTTACAAGGTTGCATGCTTATGCTGGTTAGCCATAATTTATTGTCTTTGATCATATATTTGACTCAACTTTAAATCATTTCTCAAAACCATTAAATCGACATAGCTCCAAACTGACCATCACAATTTGGACAATTTTCCAGGGTCAGCCAGAAACATGATAACATTCACTGTCAAAAAATAAAAAATGATAGTAAACACCTGCCAAAGTAAACCCTTAAGGTGTTAATTATTCCTAAGCATTACTTTCTTGCCCTAAACTTAGAGTGACATTGTCCTGATTCCCAAGTGACCTATGACTGGCAGGTTTGACCACTGTCAGGGGTCATCAATCTTACATTACTGTTATGCATGTGGATTAAATTTGATTTATTGAAAATTGACCTCATCAAGCTTTGTCCAAAAGCGTGTGCAAATTTATGAATCACTTATCTACCAAGTTATTAAAAGATCTGTGGACAGGACAGAGGAGACAAAATCAGAACAATTTCTATTAAATCCAATAAAACCATGATATTTAAAAACCCATGAATTTTCATCCCTTGGGCTCCTCCAACCAGACTCCCTCGGGGTTTCCCCAAAATCAGGTGTAATCCACACCTTCTAATCGAGCCTATTTACAGCTCAATTGCTAGCAATCAGCTATTGTTACACCATACACAACACAGGGGTAATCTATACCTTCCAACCTGATAGCCTCTTCATGCTTTACTTGCTAGCAACCAGCTACTGTAACACTGTACACAATAGGTTATTCATCTAGGGATAAAAAACACATGCCTGCTAGCAGTGAATTGGTTAGTCCTTGGCTGACCCTAAAAATAAATATGCATTATATGCATGAAGGAATTTGTGCAATGCCCATGAATGATTGATGGACCATTCCTCCAAAAAATCAGGTCAAAATGGCTTAACATTATTTTTTAGCTATTTGAATTCTGGGGTCTTAATATGCAAATGCTTGATGTATGATTCAGCATACCTCTCTACTTTCTTCTTTATATCCAGTTTGTTTCTATAATCATGACTATTTGAAGAAGAGTAGCAGATTGTGACAAGAATTTGAATCTTATAGCCACTGATAAACACAACATATAATATAAATGGGGAAGATATTCTTATTAATTTCAAAGACTAAAATAAAGGAAAGAAATATAAAGAATTAAATACAAAAATTACACCCTTCCTTTTCATGCATCACAAATTTTAAATATTTCAAACAATTCTCAAACTTAGGTGAGCCGGAACTCAAAAAAAAGAAGAAAACAAATCTTTTTAAAATCTGAAAATTGGGTCTACACGATATTTTGTTCTAATTAATATGAATGAGAATTGTGAATAACTTGAAGAAAAAAAATGAAAAAAATTCTTCACTTTTAGGGGTCTACTCAGTATTTTGTTCTAATATGAACGAGAATTGTTTTGTAGCAGTATACAAACTTTTAAAACTTGTTATGTACCACACAATGCATATTGAACAACTGACTTTATCAATGCAATAATCAACTCTACTTTAACATTCGATATGTGTTTGTCACATCCCTTTAAGAGTTCATAGATAACAATCGAGTTTATTTTCCTTTTTGTCAGCTTGTCTTACATATCTATTTTAGTCCTTTCATAATTCAGGGGCTCAAATCAACTTGGGACCTGTCACTTTAGATGACAGTTCCCTGAATCAACTGGAGGGGACAACTGTCCCATGCTATGCAAATGACACATAATTCTTAACACCAGGAAAAAAACAATCCAACTTCACATTTAATTCGTTCCTGGGGGTGGCAGCATTTCTTAATTTAAACACAGATTCGATGGGCAGAACACGGTTGTAAGAATACACTCTCCACTTCCTCTTAACAAAATGGAATCTACTGATCAGCCATAGTCATTCAAAACCATACATACAAAGCAAAGCTACAATAAATGTGGAAAATGCAATCTCTAAGACAACTGGGGTACAGATAGGAAGGAAAAACCAAACCAAAATATTCTCACATTTGCATGTGCCTAATGACTGGTTCTAGGATCTTTATTCACATTTTCAGTTCTTTAAAGCAAATGACCCACTCCATGAATACAATTTGCAAGCTACACATTACCATCTTCCTCAATGAACTTTGTGTCCTTAAAGGTACACAGACGTGTGCAGGCAACATTAGCTAAATTGGTTTAAAATCCAACATATTTCAAACGGCTTTTATTTTCAAAATGGTTCTTTATTGTCAAAATGGACTGGAATAAAGCCTTCACATTGCCATTATACTCCTTTTTTGATAGTTAAAAAAAGTCTGTACCAGAATAGCTGACTAAATTTTGTTTGCTAAGTTCTGGTACAGAGTGTATTAAGTACCAAAAAAGGAGTATAACGGTAATGGGAAGGCTTTACTCTAGTCCATTTTGACAATAGAAATCTATTTTGAAAATAGAAGCTGTAACTCGGCTACAATGACAATATAACAGCAATTTTAAATCTCAAGCATCAATTTGCATATTTTATGTAATTTTTTTTAAGGAAAGTACAGGGGGACCTTGATATTTTCTGTCGTAAATACTTTTTAGATGTCCATGATAATCCTTTAAAGTGGTGCAGCCAAATTTTTGAGTTTTTGCCACGCTCCCAATAAATTAATAGCAGGAATTTATATTCCTATCTTTTTCAGTGACTACAGAAGATTTAGGAAAGAAATTAAACAAATTACATAAAGATTTTGAGCTGTCTGCCCCTATCATGCATCACAAACTTTGCATGAATTGAAAACTGGTCGAACTTTGTTCTGCCATAACTCCAAAACTAAAAGTGCTATTTTTGAAATTCAAAAATTGATCTGCACAGATGTTTATGCTCTTTCAACAAATATAGAAATATTGAAAGTGCTAGATGTCCCTTTATATTTAAATATTTAACAAAAGTGACACATTCCTTCATACTCCTGCTTTCAATATACTTTCTAAAGTTTTACTATCTTTTTTTTCTTTCTACATTACATTTGCTAGACAATTTGTTTTGTGTACAATATGATAAAGAGCCTAAAAATACAAAACATTTCATCATTTTACTTCACCAGATGCCTCATTCTGATAATCTGAAGCAAACCATGAAATTGCTCTTAAATATCCTTTTAAGCTTTCCTGTATTTGTAATGGTTTGGAAATGATTGTTTATTTTATACTCCTTGTGGCTTTAGAGAATGCTCAAAAAACAAATAGGAAAGAATGTGTTTGGAGGTAAAAACATTTCAATATAACAAAACTTCATGCTACAATAAGGTTGCGTTCTCACTTATCTCTGCTTCATGATCCCCCCCAACTTGCAATTAAGTGAGAGCTCATGATCACACCCACTGCAAATGATCTGATCACAGGGCACAAAGTGAACCGGTAGTTAAAAGGTGAGTCATTGAAAAACCTGTGAAATGTTAGACAACGGGCTAACTGTTTGCACGAAATAAACATAAGTTATATCAGGATATTGTGTAACTAAGGTGATCGCAGATCTGCGGTCACGCAGATCATTCTTATTAGCGGATATAATTGCCTGCTGCAGATCATGATCCAACCAGTGGCGGCGCCAGGATTTGATTTTTGGTCATGGAGGGGGAACGGGCAAGAAAGGGACAATTTTGTCTCATGGGGTTGGGGTTGGGGAGGGGTAAAGGCTTATAAATCGGACAAAATATATCACTTTAACAAATTTTCTGCAGGGGGCAAGTGGGGAAGCAAAGTTATCTCCTAAAGAAGGTGAAAATGACCCCCCATAGCACCACCACTGGATCCTACCCACAACTAGGATCAAGAGTAAGGGAATCGGCGAGTGTTCCCGCAGTAAAATATTAGGAAGTATCATCACCTGTCGTGGGTCTGGTCAAAAGCTCATGCTCAAGTAAGAACCCACTCTTAGCGTCACTATAAGCCTAATATAAAGTGATATACACCCAATGTCAATCACTGTGGTATGTTTCAAATTGTGTCAAATTCATGTTTAACAAAATTCAAAAACTGAAGTTCTATTTGAAATGTTAAAATGTTTTAAAACAGAAAGTTAATTTCACATGAAACAGTTGGGACAGTCAGAAACTAAATTACCAGTTCAAATAAGGCATGTTAGAGTTTACAACATGTCCAATTTCATGTAAATTTTGGTTAGAATTACAATTTAAAACAAAAGAATTACAATAAGTCCTCTTTTGACATAATGAAATAATGCCTCTTTTGGAGCAACAATACCAATGTTAGTGGGCCATTCTACAGTCTGTCAAATCTGTAACGGACTAGAGAATGGGCCTACAATTTTCTCCAAAATCTGAGGTGCCGGAAAATTGTCAAAATTGTGACACGGAGGGGTAGGAAGCAAGGGTAGGGAGCAAAACTCTTTCGTAAGTTGATTATTTTTGTTGTCATTTTACTGGAATGTAAATTGGGTTTGCCTGAAAAAAGTGGAAGCCCAATAGTGGAATTCAGAATCTTATTTAAATCATAAAGAAAAGAGAAGAACATATAAGGGAATAACTCATTTTTAAGTAGCAACTTCATTTTATTTTTATGCTTCTTGATTTACAAAATCTTCTTCAAGCTTTTCCTGTTTGCTTTCCATTTTGTATATCCTTCACCCCCCCTCCCTAAAGGACCCTATTTATGGGGGAAGTTTATGGGGGAGGGGGATATCTACTCACACTTTCAGGCAGGATTGAAAACAAAACAATTCAAATGTCATACCCCACTTTTTTCTGGAAAATTACAGCTTTGGTGCCCCCCCCCCCCCTCCCACACACACACATTTTGAAGGATAATTTCATCCTGCCATAAGCACATAAAGCATGATTCTCTCAAAGAGTGTAAAGATGAAGAAAAAAAAATACATTTTTAAGTGGAAGAATAACTGAAGAACTTATAAACGAAATGAACAAAAAAACACTAAGTTCTTTGATAGCTCAGTGTCTTTACATTGTTCACACTACCACCATCTTAAATTTTCCTTACAAAATAACTTGAACCTTCATTTGTGTTACATTTCCACACAAACTTGCAAGGAGTACCATCAGTTATCTGCAGCATTACACATCAAGAGTTACAAACCCTAGAATTATCCTCAAAATTATTTTTGAACAAGAGCAATAATAATAATAATGATAGGAACATTTATATAGCGCCCAATCCACACTGTGGAGTATGCTCAAAGCGCTTATATAATAAAATAGGTTAATGTAAATAAACGATTAAATTAAATTTTAATAAAATATCAATAATACTTCTTAAACAATTATGTTTTGAGCTGAGATTAAAACGTATTCAAAAATTGAATGTCTTTCATGAATTTCGAAAAATTATTCCATTTTCTGGCGGCTGCCACTGTAAAAAACCTCTAAACAAGAGATTTTAGTCTCCACTTTGGTATATCCAGCAATTGCTTGTCACTAGACCTGAGACACTTTTTTGGCTGATAGATGGACAGAAGCTCAAATAGGTATTCTGGTGCTGATCCATCAATATACTGGTAGGCTAAACACAATATTTTATACTCGATTCTAGCTTCAACTGGTAGCCAGTGCAAAAGCTTTAATGCGGCTGTAATACTGTCACGTTTTGATGTTTTAGTGACAATGCGTGCAGCTTTCTTCTGTATCTTCTGCAATTGTTGGATGTTCTCATGTGACGCACCAACAAGCAGACTGTTGCAATAATCAGATTATCAAGACGTGGCAGGATTAATGACCTTGCCAATGCTGAAGCCGTCTCTTGAGTCAGAAGGTGTCTGATGCTGCCAATATTGTGCAAGTGGTAGTTGCAGATCCTGCAGAGCTCTGTGATATGCTTCTCCATGGTCAGTTCCGGTTGAAGAAAAACACCCAAGATTTTTCACTGATTTGGGGAATGGGATTGAGGTCAGACAAATCGAGATATGACTGATGTCTGTGTTGAGCAATCTGGACTTTGGTCCTTGAGTACCAAGATTCCAACTTTTCCATCATCTACTGCCATTTGCAAGTCGTTCACAACACGCACCAAAGCGGTTTCAGTACTATGGCCGCTCTTATAGGCAAATTGAAATTTTGCTGTAAGATTGTGGCTATTAATATGATTTGCCAGTTGCTTGTTTACTGCCTTTTTCAAGATCTTTGAGAGAAATGGGAGATTTGACACTGGACGGTAGTTTATAAGTTGATTTTTGTCCAAGTTCTGCTTTTTAATTTGAGGTTTCACCACCGCATTCTTGAATATTTTAGGTACAATTCCTGTGTCCAGGCTGATATTTATCATTTTTGTGATGACAGGCAGGAGAACATCACAAAAGAGTTCTTTAACAGTGGCATCACCAGTTATTTTTTTTTTTTTTTTTTTTTTGGGAGGTAGGAGCACACCTGTCAAGAGAAGAAAATTTTAGGGCACAATAAATGTTGCATATGCAAATCATGCACATAACGGCATGGGTTCCAGGGGCCTGCTAAAGGGGTACAGGGCTCTGAATATTTCATGTTTTTGATGCCCCAAAATGGCTAAAAAGCAAGTTACAAAAGTACTGAAAAGAAGAAATTTTTTGATTCTATGATGTTAAAATCAACACAGATAATAAGCATTTGGGATTTGGGGTTAACATTTCTAAATCAGTACAGAAGATTTTCCCCTAAAAATTCAGGAGAAATATTATTGGACCTATTTGAGTAAAAAAGATGTGAGAGGGTCACAAAAGTGTAGAAAGTAAAAAAACATGTCACCTGCAGATTGCCAGCAATTTACTTTCCAAACTTATAATGAAAATCAAGTCAAAATTTTGTAATAAAAAGATGATCTTATTCATTTGAAACATTCTGTTACGCCTATGCATCAGCAGAATAACTCATTTTTTTTTTTTCTTTGATGTCGCTTTAAATATTCCATGTTTTTTTAACCCCCTCCCTTCCTCCCATGGCTTAAAATGATACACATTTTTTGGTAAAAAATGAGGAAAATAATCAGTGGATATATTTGGGTGAAAAAGCTTGATGTTGGGCATGTATGGATGAATCTTCAGAAAAACTCAACAACCACAAAACCATGGCACCCCTCTCAATTTCTGGTATTTAAGAAAAATATTTATTAAAGAGAATTATTAAAACATTTAACAAAATTTGAGTTTTCTTTTATTAATGTAAAAATTACTACATGAAATAACTTAGAACCAACGAATTTGAGGATGAAAGGAAAAAGGACGCAAAATGTTTGAAATCGAAATCATCTGTGAAAGTTTTTAATGCCTGTTTTTTATTCGAGGGGAATGTTCCACCCCCTTGCCCCCTTTCTTAGCGACTTAGTGATGCCAGTGTCAAAACAATGTTTTAAAGTTGTCCATTTGCATCACAAAATATTAAATGCAGAAATAGGACTTAACATGCCCAAGCATCTATCTATACTACCATCTTAGATCATAGTATCATTCCCTACACATATGATATCCTACCTCTATATATATATATATATATATATATATATATATATATATATATATATATATATATATATATATATATATATATATATATATATATATATATATATATATATATATATATATATATATATATATATATATATATATATATATATAATATATATATTATATATATATTATATAAATATATATTTATATATATATAGATATATATATATATATATACACATATATATATATATATATATATATATATATGTATATATATACATATATATACATATATATATATATATATATATATATATATATATATATATATACATACATTTATATATATATATATGTATGTATATGTATATATATATATATATATGTATGTATATGTATATATATATATATATATACATATATTTATATTATTTAACAAAACTAAAGAAAATATAAAACATACAAATGGAATAAAACATTTATTTCTCCTCTTTTTGATGTTTTTCTTTCTTTTGCATTTAATAGCTAACATATGATAGTTGTAATTAAATTCATAAAAAGAACAATAACATTATACATAGCACCTTTCCATCAGTCTGAAGCATCAAATTAACATTAGAATGACCATTGTCCTAAACTTTCCATTCAAATCAATGGTAATCTTTGAACTTCCAAGATGTCTTCTACATAATGAAAATCCTTATCTTAAAATACCTTCCTGTATAACTTTCTTACAGTGAAGAAATGTTCATGATCTTACTCGAACTTAAAAAATTATATTCTACAGGTTCTTTTCTTTCCCAGATTATCTTTAGGGAGAAGTAAAGGTGGTTGAAATGGGAGTTCAAAGGGGAATATGTCCCCAAAGCTTAAATTGATGATTATAAATAAGTTTCCATCCTTAAAAAATATTCCCGCAAATTTTCAATTTCAAAATTCAGGGGTTATTACATTTATAGAAAGGGGCCTTTATAGAAAGGGGTTACTACATGGCTGTACATCGTGTTCACAATAGAAACCACTTTGAAAAATGAATTGGCCTTTATAGAAAGGGGTTACTACATGGCTGTACATTGTGTTCACAATAAAAACCACTTTGGAAAATGAATTGGCCTTTATAGAAAGGGGTTATTACATGGCTGTACATCGTGTTCACAATAGAAACCACTTTGGAAAATGAATTGGCCTTTATAGAAAGGGGTTATTACATGGCTGTACATCGTGTTCACAATAGAAACCACTTTGGAAAATGAATTGGCCTTTATAGAAAGGGGTTATTACATGGCTGTACATCGTGTTCACAATAGAAACCACTTTGGAAAATGAATTGGCCTTCATAGAAAGGGGTTATTACATGGCTGTACATCATGTTCACAATAGAAACCACTTTGGAAAATGAATTGGCTTTTATAGAAAGGGGTTATTACATGGCTGTACATCCTGTTCACAATAGAAACCACTTTGGAAAATGAATTGGCCTTTATAGAAAGGGGTTATTACATGGCTGTACATCATGTTCACAATAGAAACCACTTTGGAAAATGAATTGGCCTTTATAGAAAGGGGTTATTACATGGCTATACATCATGTTCACAATAGAAACCACTTTGGAAAATGAATTGGCCTTTATAGAAAGGGGTTATTACATGGCTGTACATCATGTTCACAATAGAAACCACTTTGGAAAATGAATTGGCTTTTATAGAAAGGGGTTATTACATGGCTGTACATCATGTTCACAATAGAAACCACTTTGGAAAATGAATTGGCCTTTATAGAAAGGGGTTATTACATGGCTGTACATCATGTTCACAATAGAAACCACTTTGGAAAATGAATTGGCCTTTATAGAAAGGGGTTATTACATGGCTGTACATCATGTTCACAATAGAAACCACTTTGGAAAATAAATTGGTTTTTATAGAAAGGGGTTATTACATGGCTGTACATCATGTTCACAATAGAAACCACTTTGGAAAATGAATTGGCCTTTATAGAAAGGGGTTATTACATGGCTGTACATCATGTTCACAATAGAAACCACTTTGGAAAATGAATTGGCCTTTATAGAAAGGGGTTATGACATGGCTGTACATCATGTTCACAATAGAAACCACTTTGGAAAATGAATTGGCCTTTATAGAAAGGGGTTATTACATGGCTGTACATTGTGTTCACAATAGAAACCACTTTGGAAAATGAATTGGCCTTTATAGAAAGGGGTTATTACATGGCTGTACATCGTGTTCACAATAGAAACCACTTTGGAAAATGAATTGGCCTTTATAGAAAGGGGTTACTACATGGCTGTACATTGTGTTCACAATAGAAACCACTTTGGAAAATGAATTGGCCTTTATAGAAAGGGGTTATTACATGGCTGTACATCCTGTTCACAATAGAAACCACTTTGGAAAATGAATTGGCCTTTATAGAAAGGGGTTACTACATGGCTGTACATTGTGTTCACAATAGAAACCACTTTGGAAAATGAATTGGCCTTTATAGAAAGGGGTTATTACATGGCTGTACATCGTGTTCACAATAGAAACCACTTTGGAAAATGAATTGGCCTTTTCAGTCAACTCTTGTTTTGCTTGTAAACATACCTCCTGAGCTATTTTTTCTTTCTTCAGAAAATTTGTAAATTGTAAATCCATATCTGCTTTGCAAATCAACTTCTATTTCACAGATCCTTCCTTGCCACAACATGCATTTCCTAAGTTTAATTTCAATTACAAAGAATAAAAAAAAACATACAATATGATGAAGTTTTAAAAACAATTCCATCCTTAACATATCTAAAAAAATTGGAAAGCTGGTATAAAATGGATGTGTCTCCTGATCACAATAGAAACCACTACACACACTTTATATAAATGAATCATATGTTTCTGCCAACTCATGTTTTGTTAGTAAACAAACCTCTTCACCTTTTTTCTTCTTCTTTTGTCTGATATTTTGTAATTGTACATGAAGTCATCTACTTCTGTTATGAGAGCATTTCCTGCCACAACATGAATGTGCATTTATTTCCTATGTTTATGTAATTGCTTTGTATGTAAAATGCAAAGAAACAAATAAATACAATAACAATGCAACAAACCCTGCTATCAATAAACAGTATTCAATTTCTCCATTTTCTTATGTGGCAAAAAAAAAATAAGATTAACATATAACACACACACACCTTGCAATAGCAACTTTTAGCATTGTGTTAGTTACTTTAAAGGTATATGGACAAGTAGAGATTTCTCATCAAGAAGAATTAAATTCTGAGCAGAACAGTCGTTTCACACTTATTGTTTTTTAGTTATGAAAGATCAAAGTTTTTACAATTTTCAGCATGGGCAAAAGTGATGATATTCGAAAAAGAATACAGATGAAATTCTTGAAAGTAATCTTTATAAGACTTTCCCTGATTTCAAATATAAAGGAATATTCCCATGGATTTTCATTTTTTCATATATGATAGAAAAACTTTTTAGAAAAAAAGTGGTGAAAAAACTATGTTAATATCTTATTCTGTTTAGAAGTTACAAGTAAAGTATTTTTGAACTTGGACAAAAGTGACTGATTAGCAACATTTGTGATGTCACAGATACAATTTCAACAAAAAGTCTTTTGTATTTCTTTAAAATTAATTTGGATTTTTTTTTTCTCATTGTAAATGTGATGACCACCAAATGTTTTCTTGTAAAGTATATATTTCACCCTATCTCTATAATGAACCAAAAATGCGGCTGTTTGATAATGTAAAAAAAGTGTGATAAAATTTATAAGAAATACACAACTGTGCTGGATTTGCCTTGATGACATCATCAAGCTGAAGAACATATACTGTAAGAGGTATTTTTAAGAACATTTACTTTTTAAATTGTTAACTTTTAAATGGAATAAGATATTAATGTGGGTTTTTTCACCATTTTGTTTCTACAAATTTTCTCTATCATATATGAACAAATGAAAATCCATGGGAATATTCCTTTAAAAGGTTCTCAAAGTGCATTCTACTGCTAAATCTGCCTCAAGGTTAAAATAATATACAATTTCTTTCTCCCATTCAAAATATTTTGGAGAAGGACCAAAAAACATTAAGTTAACTTGAGCAATTTTATAGTTGCCCCATTCTGAGAATTTTATGCTAATTAGGTATTTAAAAGCCAATTGTCGTCTCTAACGCACGAGGTAAAAGAAATTCAAATCCTGTGCTTTGATTGGTCGAAACACAATGGTCCGATGGTACAGTGTGTACTTACATGCATTGATAAGCTAATCAGTATCGTTTTGGAATAAATTGTATGCGCCGCCACATTTTAATCACGATAGATGACCTTTACATCTGTAAAATGGTCAATTTTTACCAAATCTTGATGGGACTTTTTGCTGTTTCCATGGTTTTTAGCATATTTTAAATCATTTAATAAGCTTGTGTGGCTGCTACCTGTCCATATACCTTTAAACGACAGAAGATTCAGTTTACATGATTTACATGTCACATCTCTTTAAGCCTCTTATACCTCTCTTTGGCCTCTTATACTCCCTCTTTAAGCCTCTTATGGTATATAATAAAAGCATAATATATTCCCCCTCAAAATTACAGCAGGATTTTTATTCATCTTTGGTTTCATGGAAATGTGTGATGTAATACAAAAAATTGTCAATTTCTTTCTTCAGCGAATTCAAGATCAATTCTGCAAAGGATAAGTTTACTGGCCAACAGGTTTATCGAATAAATTGAAAAATGAAAGAGATATGTTAAAAAAGAACTGGACTTATCTTTTTCACTATAACAACATTTTTGTAATTTTTTCAATTTTTCCTGATAATTGCAATCAAAGAACTAATTTATAGAAGTGACATAATGGACCACCTTTCTTCGCAACTTTCTCTTCTCTTCACAACTATTTGATCAAGTTCATTTATTTTAAAATTAACTGTTAAGAGTTCTTTGATACGTGATTCGAAGTAATACACTTTATTCTGCAAATGGAGACAATGTTTGTAAAATAAAGGGTCAGAATATTGACAAAAAATACTTGCTTCACTTTTTTTTTTCTCCACTGTAACCTATTTTGGATGGACATACATTTATTCTCAAGTCCAAGATGTCTTCAGTCTATTCTACTGGAAGATCGGAAGAGACCTTTTTCTATCAGGGTCGTATTGATGCAAATGTCATTATCGCCGTGCATGGTGTTGTACAGCTCTACAGACAGGACGTTACTTGGGGACCTGGGGATAGAGTAAAATAAATACTAATAAATTGTGGTTGTATAGCCCTTTCCAAGGCACAGCCTCCTCAAAGCGCTTTAGAAAGAAGCCAGACATCAACATAAACCAAGACCATTCTCAAGTCCTCAAGACAAGGCTAAGCGCAGCCAAAAACGGCGCAACATGTCACCAACAACATTACCACCCTGCTCTGTCCTCTTAATGCCAAACACCAGAGAAGAAAGTAGATCCCATTTTTAAAGTCTGACCCGACCCGATGGAGCCCGGGCCTCCAGGCTGAAAGGCGGACGCTCTACCAATTGAGCCGTCGGCTGGAGTAATGAGAGTGATTGGATGGTTTGAATACAGAAACAGCTAATAAGATTGACATTTTCACATATTATCCTCTTAAACAAGTAAATTGTTACCATTAAAAGAAAGGCTGAGTTTGGTGGCTGGTAATATGTATTTAACTGAACTACACGAGATTCTAGGAAAATAAAATGGTCAAGAAAAGTATTCGAACACCTTGGTATTGTTCAAACACCTTGATATTGTTCAAACACCTTGGTATTGTTCAAACACCTTAGTATTGTTCAAACACCTTGGTATTCTTCAAACACCCTGGTATTGTTCAAACATATTAAATATGAAAGAAAGTGACTGGTATTACAAACCTAATAAATCAAAAGTAACATCACAGACTGAGGTACCAAAGATGGATTTTTTTTGCTGTTTCTCGTTTCATCGTGGCTTTTGGCAATCATATTAATATACATAAATTAACCCAATTTCTAGAAAACCAAAATTACACGAAAAATGTTTGGAAATGGTCTTTTCACGAATAAAATTAATTCAACTAATATTCAGAATGTAGTCACATTTGCAATGATAAAAGTAATAAACACATTTTCAAAAATGATCTTATGAATCCCCTCGTTGTTGTTTGCAGGGCTTAAACCAATTATTTTCAAAACAAAACTTAAGAAAAGAGTTTTTTTCCATATTAAAGTAATCCAATTCACTATTCTATCAGCCTTTTACTCCACTTACTTTCAATTTGTTTTTAATTGCAGAAGAAAGAGCAACAAAACTAATACTGGAAAAATTATCAACAGTTTACTATCTCTTGTTTAACTACCATCATTCTATGTGCTTATAATAGAACAACTTATCATTTTCAAATTCACATTCAGGAAACTCGATGTTCCTGCAAGTACTGAAAAAAACAATTCTTTCTACCAATCCCTCAATATTACATACTATGTTCACTGAATTACAGTGCTGCTTCTTCATGATTCTATAAACATTATTCATAACAGAACTCGACGGCATACGAAAAAGAAAAAAAACAGTTCCTAATTAATTCTTTGTTTTGTACAGAAATGCAAAAAGGAAAACAACGTGCATGTTGACTTATATCACTTTTGCTGGTACTTTCAAACATTCCAAACTGCTAAACAATTATATTACAAAATATAAGATAAGCCTATTATATTACAAAATATAAGATAAGCCTTTGAGACAAAGAGCTGTACCAGGAAATTATTGAAATAAATTTCAATATCATCTGCCATAAGGTTTCAGATTAATTCATTATAGCCGTTATACTACACCAATACCTCTGTGTTTATACGAAATATGTACATGTAGTTTGGTATTTGTGAACTGCAGCAACACAACTAGGTTGTTGGGCTAAATGGGAAGTATGGCATGGGGACCTATGGTATGTGCCTGCACCAAAACAAATCAGTTTTATTTAGACAGGGAGTTGTGAGTGTGTGTGTGTTGTTAATTTTTTTGGGGGAAGGGGGGAACGCGGATGGCATTATTTTGGGGGCATACAAAACCTAGATTTGGTCCTGGGAGCAGGGACTTTACTCTTGCTGCCACCTTCTTGTCACTCCCTGGTGAACACTAAGCTGAAGTACAAAATGTAAGAAAGTAACAAATATCTTAAAATAAACCCTTACAACAATATTTTCAAATTCTAAATATTTCCTTTTTAAATGCTTGATTGCAGAGAACATGGCATCTTCAATTGTGTCTAACATAATCAATTTAATTACATATCTGCAAATTAGATTAGTGTTAAAAACATTTGTAAACAACTGTCTGAAAACCAATGACAACCATGAAAAAAGAGTCAAACTTTCATCAAAATCAATTGAATTTTCAAGAATTCTCAGGTTTCAATAAAAACAAATTCATGCAAATTTATGATATATGAATGAACAGACATCTATAATTTGAATATGGAAATACAATGCTTTCTATCCTCTACCATGATAAGAGCGGTTGATTCTGTCACACGTTAAGTCTAAACCTCGCAATACATTTTGTGTCTTAAGCCCCGACAAAATCTAAAATCTGTCGGGGACTATATATTGCTCACAACAGAAACCACAATCCAGCACAAGCAATTACACCAGGAATTTCCACACACTTCACCTCACTCTCCATGGTCATAATCTGACATTGATAGTAAACAAATTTCACTGCAGCTGCAATGACTTTCACTCTCAACACAAGGACAAAAGTATTCCCCTGTGATCAATGTGTCTGGCTTGTTCCCCTGTGGTCAATATGTCTGGCTTGTTCCCCTGTGGTCAATATGTCTGGCTTGTTCCCCTATGGTCAATGTGCCTGGCTTGTTCCCCTGAGGTCAATGTGTCTGGCTTGTTCCCCTGTGGTTAATGCGTCTGGCTTGTTCTTCTGTGGTCAATGTGTCTGGCTTGTTCCCCTGAGGTCAATGTGTCTGGCTTGTTCCCCTGTGGTCAATGCGTCTGGCTTGTTCCCCTGAGGTCAATGTGCCTGGCTTGTTCACCTGAGGTCAATGTGTCTGGCTTGTTCCCCTGTGGTCAATGTGTCTGGCTTGTTCCCCTGAGGTCAATGTGCCTGGCTTGTTCCCTGAGGTCAATGTGCCTGGCTTGTTCCCCTGTGGTCAATGTGTCTGGCTTGTTCCCCTGTGGTCAATGTGTCTGGCTTGTTCCCCTGTGGTCAATGCGTCTGGCTTGTTCTTCTGTGGTCAATGTGTCTGGCTTGTTCCCCTGTGGTCAATGGGTCTGGCTTGTTCCCCTGTGGCCAATGTGTCTGGCTTGTTCCCCTGTGGTCAATGTGCCTGGCTTGTTCCCTGTGGTCAATGTGTCTGGCTTGTTCCCCTGTGGTCAATGTGTCTGGCTTGTTCCCCTGTGGTCAATGTGTCTGGCTTGTTCCCCTGTGGTCAATGTGTCTGGCTTGTTCTTCTGTGGTCAATGTGTCTGGCTTGTTCCCCTGTGGTCAATGTGTCTGGCTTGTTCCCCTGTGGTCAATGTGTCTGGCTTGTTCTTCTGTGGTCAATGTGTCTGGCTTGTTCCCCTGAGGTCAATGTGCCTGGCTTGTTCCCCTGAGGTCAATGTGTCTGGCTTGTTCCCCTGTGGTCAATGTGTCTGGCTTGTTCCCCTATGGTCAATGTGTCTGGCTTGTTCTTCTGTGGTCAATGTGTCTGGCTTGTTCCCCTGTGGTCAATGTGTCTGGCTTGTTCCCCTGAGGTCAATGTGTCTGGCTTGTTCCCCTGTGGTCAATGTGTCTGGCTTGTTCCCCTGAGGTCAATGTGCCTGGCTTGTTCGCCTGTGGTCAATGCATCTGGCTTGTTCCCCTGAGGTCAATGTGTCTGGCTTGTTCCCCTGTGGTCAATGCGTCTGGCTTGTTCTTCTGTGGTCAATGTGTCTGGCTTGTTCCCCTGTGGTCAATGGGTCTGGCTTGTTCACCTGTAATCAATGTGTCTGGCTTGAAGTAATAATTTACAAATAGCTGCACTGACTTTCACACTCAACACGAGGACAAAAGTATATAGCTGTGGTCAATGTTTAATAATTAATTGAAGTAATAATTTACAAATAGGATTGTATTTAACAGTGATGGTTTTGTTTGTTTATTAATGAGTGATTTTAAGTGATGTTTTTGTTCAACCTTGTAGGCTTTGAGGATTTTGGACTGAAAATCCATTGCAACATATTTTGATTATGCAGGTTTTTAATGGTAGCTACAACCTCAACAAGCATCATTTTCAACTAGTAAAGTTAACAAAAGAAATGTAATCAATGATGAAAAAATGTCTTATGCTGTTTTTTATTTATTTTTATTTGAATATATTGAACAATCCTTAGGTTTTAATCAGCCTCTACTAATAATAGTATATGGAATTTATATGATGCATTTTCTAGTTTAAAAAACTATTCAAATGCGTTTTATAACTAACAAGACTAGTTCTCTGGCTGCCTATGGGTGCACATGAACTTAGTATTTGAAAGAGAAAGTAAATGAACACCGACCGCATTTTCACGCTTCTCTTCTCGAAGACTGTTCAGAGAACAAGGCAAGAGTGACTCTCCTGCTGACAGCTTAATGTCCCCTCCAAAGGAGGAGACTCAACCATTGTCACTTTTCTCAACAGCTGAATGAGTAGGAGCTGCAGACAAAATGCTTCTGCTTGGATGTTCGGCGTATCTGTCTGCATACAGTAGCTGTGAAAAAATCACTTAGACCCAACTGAGGCTTGAACCCGGGACCTCCAGCATCTTAGCTGTGAGCTCTGCCAACTGAGCTACCTATTCTCCTACACTTAATCATGTAAGTTTTCCAATAATTTCAATTCAAATCAGAGATGTAGTTCTTGCATATCAACAGAGCAAAAGAAAGCTCTCCTAAAACATTTAAAATAACATATAAATCTTTGACATATGACTCTTTTAAAATAAATGGATTCTTCCTAATTTTTTATGAGAAAATGTAATTATGAGATAATGCTTACACAAATTGCACATTCGCAACCAGGGTTTCACCTATTGTCAGTTCTTCAAAATATTTTCTGCGGAATAAAATAAACAGCAACTATTATTATAATCTGTTTTATAATTTCTACAGCCCATTACAGACATTTATTATTACGCAACGAAAGCATTTGACATAAAATTCTATCAAATGTAGGGGAAGAAAATATATAATCGTATAAAAAATAAATAGTGTAAAATTTGTAATATTCTACAAATCAAGAATATCAATATTTACAAATAATACTGAACTAAAAAAATGAAATAAAAAAAAAGACACAAGTTATCAATATTAAATTTTTTTTTTTTTATAAATACAACTATGTAAAAGTAGAAACACTAAAAGTCATAAAATATAATATCTAGGAAAAAGATGGATCTTTAGCTTTTTCCTGAAACTTTGAATGGTATTACTATTTCCGATATTGCACGGGGAGACTGCTCCACAACATAAACACTAAAAGATCTGTCAGCAAACATTTTTTTTGTGAGTGAAATGAATATCTAAAAGACTGATATCATTATTAGACCTTAGTCCACTGCGTGTTATAGCTTTGGCTTAACTAAATAAATGATGTATTTTAGTGTGGAAAAAAAACTACAACAACAAAATACTCAAGGTAGTTGTTTTGGTAAGAGCTTACATAAATGCTATAAACAACCCAGGAAGAACATTTTCAAGTAAGTTTGCAAGATCAGTCTCATTGATTTCAATGATCCTCCCACAGTAGATGCACCCTGGCTTTTGGCTTCGATCTTTTCAAGAAGTTTACAGAAAGTCAATTCATAGGTTTAAGACCCTTGCTCTACTTAGCCATCTGCACAACTTACATGGGAAATTGGACAAGGTGATGAAAAAAAAGGTTTCAAACGTTCATCATACGTGAGTTATACATGAAGGTAATATGCACAAGCATTGTTGCTTACAAATGTTCCCCCTGGAAGTGCACCTGATTGGTTGAGTAACAAAGGGGAAATTCCCCCAGGCAGTTGATTGGTGGAAGTACTAAAGTAATCAAATTTGACAAAGATCAATTCAAAAAGGATAGAACTCACCAAAAGTTAATGAAAATAGATCTTACCTTGCTTTATCTTTACATTCTTTGGTCACGCTATCGCTAACCTCCAAACCATCCAGTTCACATTCCACTGCTTGGAATGGAAGATGCAGAAACTGCGGCATGGCTGCTCGCGTATTAGATCTTAGGATGCATTCCGACGTTCCATAATCAACGTGAAAGACCTTTTAAGTAAAATAAGAACATTATT
Organism: Chiridota heheva; assembly: GCA_020152595.1. Taxonomy (NCBI): domain Eukaryota; kingdom Metazoa; phylum Echinodermata; class Holothuroidea; order Apodida; family Chiridotidae; genus Chiridota; species Chiridota heheva. The sequence continues at coordinate 71,441 of JAIGNY010004194.1, read as the reverse complement.
ATTACATATGTACGGTTGTTCAGGTATTTGCCCCATAAATTTCAGTTCAGGTTTCCCCTCCAATAATGCACAATATTTCCTAATGTATCACTTCTGTTTTTATTTTGTAATAAAATCAATAATTTAATAATCTTTTTCCCATCCCAAGCATTTTTTGCTAGAGTATATCAAATCAAGTTTTAATTTGATAACGGTATTGAATCAAAATAAATGTTTTAAATTGATGCAGAGAAAGCCCTGTATTGTGAAGAAACACCATAGGCATAGGCCCTGGGGATGATGGTGGGTTCATATTGCACCCCCACCTACTTACTAAGCCCTCTACACAAAGTTTTCTCCACACATTAAAATGTGAACAGTTTCAATTATCCCACCAATTTTTGATGGTCTACCACACCAGTAGAAGATAATAACACATCTGTACCAACATAACCAAATTTGGGTCAGTGACAAAACTTGGTCTATACCATAAAGGAAATTGTAAAAGACTTCCAACATCTCCCCATCAAACAAGAACCGATTACAAATCTTGGGAGAATAAATTGTGTCATATTTACTTCAAATATTTAAAACAATGCTGGCACCATAAGAATTCCCACCCTCTTGGCCCTAATCTGTGAATTTCTTCAAAAATGTTTGGATGACAAATATTTCAAATGTGTTTCTAACTTTGCACCATCATTTTGAATGACTCACAGGAATTTGTAGACAAAACAAGAGTGAAAAAAAAAAACCTTTTGAAGAATTCCAACATTAACAGACACAAAGGAGTATTTGTCAAACAGGACTGTTGAACTCTTACAACTCTATTGGGGTATCCTAGCCTAAACGATATTCTAAATCGGATATAAAAACTTTCATTCGTTGGCGGAGCCAGAGGGGGAGGGGGACATGGACCCCACGCTGTAAGGCTTTGCGCTATGCGTAAAGCAATGTTGCCTTACGGCGACATACTTTCGGTTATCCCCATCAAAAATACTTCTCGTCGCTTATTGTTGCCCCCTCCTCCTAAAAAAATAATAATACAAAATCCTGACTACGCCAGTGCTTTCATCTCATTTGTTAGAATACTTGCATGAAAAAATAAATAAAATTCTATTTATAATTAAACACAACAACTTCGCAAAACCTTTTACATATTCAGTATTTACATCTTCAATTACAGATATGTAATTTACTATCACTAATTCTGTTCTGTTATGTTTGCTTGTTTGTTTGGTGAGGGTTAACAGCACCATGACAGCAAAGGTTAAATTGTGCCCAAGAAAGTAAATCATATCAGAGGTGGGAAAAAGGTAAGAGGAATTACTGATAAAAGCTTGAGAATCAATAGACATGAAGCTATGATCATAATAGGAAGTGCAAAATTAAAATTAAAAAATGGAGGAAGATTAAATATATTTTAGAGGGAGGAATGATGAAGGAAGGGGATAATTTCATCCCAGGAATTTTTCCGGAGGAGCTCAGCAACAGATGATGGAGGCCTGGTCAAATTAAAAAAAACCTTACCAGGACTCTTATTGAATATTCATGACTTGGCAACATCCCTCTTTTGAATGATTCATTTTCTAAACAATACACAAATCTGTGTTTCAAATGGGATGCAGACACGTAGCCAGGATTTGTCTAAAAGGGGTAGGGGGGGGGGGGGACACATCCTTTAGTAGAGGGTGGATGGGTAGTCACCATATTCCTTTGTCATATATTTTATTTTTGTCATTTCATTTTTAAGGTGGGAGCATAGACATTTGCAAAGTTCCTTTTGAGGTGGAAAAGTGTCAAAAGTGTGCACAACAATTGGTTTGTTTGTTTGGTGAGGCTTAACGGCACCACGACAGCAAAGGTCAAATTGTGCCCGAGAGGTTAGCTCATTAGGAAAAATCTGAGAGAAGTTCGGAGGCTAATAGCCAGGAAGCTGGGATCAAAAGAGGACAGTGCAAAGGTGTAAAAAAATAAAATAATAATAAATACAAAAAAGTAGGTAGGGATGTGAGAGGGAACTAAATATGGTTGTAGAGGGAGGTATGATGAAGGAAGGAGATGGGATGTCAATATGGCTGAGTATCCAGAAGAAAATAATACTTTTCCTGCAAGGAGGAGAGGAAGGGGGGGTGGGGGGGGGGGGGGGTTGAAGTAGTTTATGAAGGAGGAGGTGGGACATGGAGTAATCCCATTTAAGGTTGAGTAAAGAAGGACAGATTTGGAGTCTGAGAAGATGGCAAAGTGCCTGAGTGAGCGGAGTGTACTCAATATAATTAAGGGCAAGCAGGATCGCATTAGCCTCAGCTGAGAAGATGGACAAGTAGTTGGGAAGCCTGCTACAGAGGGTGATGTCTTGAACGATGGCTGCAGCAGCTGTCTTGTTGCCTTCCTTTGAGTCATCTGCATAAATGGAGGTATAGATGGAGAGTTGGTCTTTGATTTGGTTGTGGAGGTTGATGAAGAGGTTGGAGTGGGTGTTGTGATGAGTGGAAAGGCCCAAGTGGATGGAAGGGGGTGGAGTGGCCCTTGGAGGAAAGGTGGGCCAGGAGAAGGTGCCAAGATTGGTGGGGTGGATGTTTGTTTGCTTGATGAAGGCTTAATGGCACCACAACAACAAGGGTCAAATTGTGCCCGAGAGGTTAGATTATACCAGAAGAAGTCTGATAGAAGGACGGAGGCTGATAGACAGGAAGCTGAGACTAAAAGAGGAAGTGCAGGGGTGTAAAAAAAAGGAAAAGGTGAAATAAGGTAGGGGATGGGGAGGAGGAATAAATATGGTTGTAGAGGGAGGTATGGTTAAGGAATGATATAATTTTATCTGGGAAGTTATTCCAGAAGAACTCAGCAATGGAGTTGTGAGGGGTGAAGGAAGCTCTGGGGAGGATGTACAGGGGGAAAGCAAGGAGGACATGGTGGATAGTGAGGGGGCAATGGCAATTATTGCAGAGGGGTGGGGGAGCCAGTAAGGTGGGAGTGGGTGAGGTGGGTGTGGCCTATTTAAAGGCGGGTAATATGAACGTTGTCTATTCGGGAGAGAATGTGGATAATGGGTTTTGTTGGAATGGTGGGCTGGATGTTGTGGAGTTTGTTTTGATTCTGGGAGTCCCATGAGGTTTGATGTGTAAGCTAAAGGAAGAGGATATGGTTTTGGTGTGCCGCAGGGGAGTGTACTCGATCCGATTCCATTTTTTACTAGTTCTATTTGTAAAATTATAATTAAATATGATCTTCATTTTCACTTGTATGCCGATGACACACAATTATATATTTTGTTTAATCCCAATCAAGCTGAAGCAAATATTGCACTACATAAACTTGAATCATGTATCGTTAAAATACACAAGTGGATGTCCTCCAACTCTTGAAAAATAAATTATGATAAAACTGAATTTATTGTTCTTGGTTCCTAACGTCAGCGTAACAAAATCAACCTCCCTTTTCTTCAAATTGGTAATGCTCAAGTATGTGTAGCTTCTAAAGTTTGTGACTTTGGCTCAATTTTTGATGCTGATATGTGAATGGCTGGATGACCATATCTCTGAAATTTCTAAATCTTCATCATTTCATTTACGTAGCATAGGACTAATCAGAAAATATTTAACAATGCTTGCCACTGAACAACTATTTCATGCTTTTGTTTCTTCCGCCTTAATATGCGTAACTCTTTTTGATATGGTCTACCAGCTAATCAAATCAAACGTCTCTCCCGCTTACAAAATATTGCTGCCAGGATTGTTACCCCAAGTAAACCAACTGAACACATTACTCCCATTTTAAGGAATTTACACTGGCTACCCATTCATCATAAAATTGTTTTTAAAATACTTGTTTTTGTGTATAAGTCTACTCATGCATTATCTCTCACATATATTTCTGAACTTTTAATCCCAAATAAATCTCCCCGCCAGTTCATGCGTTCTAATTTTAAACTTCAATTAGCTATTCCACATACTTCTAGAACATGGGGTAAACATTCATTTTCTTCTGCTGCCCCCTTTTTATGGAACAGACTTCCAGACAACATCAAACTTAGTCCTTCCTTCAATTCTTTTAAATCATCATTAAAGACATTCCTCATGTGTTCTGATTCTGTTCAATTTTAAGCTTATATTTGTTCTTGTGTGTATGTATTTTGCAGTTCTCTTAAGTATTATTTCTTTTTTCTTCACATTGTTTTGCATTAATTGTTGTGTCGCTGCGCCATGAGCATCACTTTTGATGGATACTGGCACATAACAAGTATTCATCATTATTATTATTATTATCAGTTCTATCGAAGAGGGTGGAGAAATTGGGATACCTAATGAGGTTGTAGATGGGGTTTTGGATGTTGGTGAGGGCTCTAAAAGTGTAGGAAAGGCTAAGCTTTCTACACGTTAGCACAAAGGGGGGTTTATTGGCTTCAACGTGAAGGCTGGTAATAGGGGAGGTCCTGTAGGCACCCAGGCAAAGCCTGAGGCTTCATTTTGGATGGTGTTGATCAGGTTGAGGTAAGAGTTGTGAGGGAGTTGATGCATTTCTGTTTCAGGTTAATGATGTGTTGCTTGTAGAAGAGCTTGGGTCTAGGGTTAGACCCAGGAACTTAGTGTGGTCAACATTTAGGATGCGATTGCCATTGAGCATGAGGTTAGGGTTGGGGTTGTTGAAATGACAGAAGTGCATGCAGACTGTCTTATCTTTGAAGAATTTACAATCTTTATGATTGCACCAGTCTTGCAGCCGGTTGAGGCTGAGTTGGAGCCTTTTTTCGATGAGAGAAAAGCTGGGGGAGGAATAGAAGATGGTTCGGTCATCCACGTAGAGGGCACATTTGATGTTGGGGCCGAGGTTGTCCACAATATTGTTAATGCTCAAGTTGAAGAGAGTAGGGGAGGCGATGCTGCCTTGGGGGAGACCCTCTTCTTGGGGGTAGGGTTGGAGAGGGTGTGGCCATACCAACTTGAAACTGTCTGGATAAGAGGAAGTTTTGAATGAAGATGAGGAGGTGGCCTCTGAGGCTGATGGTGTGAAGCTTGCGGGTAATGCCATATGTGGGTAATGCCATATGCGGGTAATGCCATATTTCCAAGTAGTGTCAAAAGCTTTTTCTAAATTGGAAAAGATGGCAATGAGGTGTTCCTTTTTTACAAAGGATTCCCGGATGGAGTTTCGAGTGTGAATAAACTGGTCCTGGGTATTGCAAATTTCCGGAACCACGTTGGTGATGGGAGAAGATCCTATTTGTCTCAAGGAACCAGTTAAGTCTCTGGTTGATGATTCTTTCCATAATTTTACAGAGACAGCAGGTGAAGGTGATGGGGTGGTAACTAGAGGTGTCACTGCTGTCATTCTCAGGTTTGGGAATGGAAGTGATGATAGCTCTTCTCCAGGTAGGGAAGAAGGAGTGTGAGGACCAGATGTGGTTGAGGATAGTCAGTAGGGTAGCGGTGGCCTTGTTGGGGAGATGTTTCAGGAACTGGTAGGGGATATTATCTGGGCCCTTGGAGGTGCAGCCAGTGTCATTGATGGCTTGCTTTAATTTAGATAAGGTGAGAGGTTTGTTGTAGCTCTCAGTGTCGTCGGAGTAAAAAGAAATTTTCTGGTTTCGTCGTGAGATTTTTTGGCTTTGAAAGCATCAAAGTAGTTGGCCGAGGACGAGATGTTGCTGAAAGAGGCGGCGAGACAGTTGGCGATATCCTTTTTCTCATTGAGTACATTGCCATTCCAAGAGAGATGGGAGATAGGAAACTTGCCTATCCTGCCGTGGAAGCTGTTTACCATACTCCAAATCTTCTTGGTGGGGGTGTTGGTGGTGAGAGAAGAGATACAGTCGCTCTAAGTGTTGGGTTTACTGCCTTTGATAGTACGCCTGGCTTTGGCTTTGGCATGACTGATACAAATGAAGTTGAAGTTGTTGGTAAACAGGTTTTTTTTTTTCCTGTTCTTGATGGCAGTTTTGCAGTCATCATTGAAGCAGGGATTGAGGGGAGGGTGGTTTTGGGATTAGAGCAGGTAACATTGTTGATAAGGATGTTGTTGAAGTTTGACATGGCATCCTCTCCTTCAAGGAAATGAAGCAGGGGGGGGGGAGGAGGTGAGAGTAACAGAGGGTTTCAAAAAGGGGACAGTTGGCTTTCTTTTAGACAATTGGAGCATAATTGTTTGAAGTTGTACTTTTAAGTTCTCACCAAAACCAGCTTTTTTTTTTTTCTTCTTTTTATTTACTTACCGGTCACGACTACAGTATGGCCGATGGACATGGGAGAATTGGGGTAAAGAATACTAGAGACTAGCAGCATCTTATGATCTTATGACATTAGTTTGCTATGATTTGTTCAAATTGACATGAATCTATTGTTATGCAAATTGCCACGATACTATGAATTCATCAGCTTGGTTGACATCATGCATGAAAATCTGATAAAGGATTCAAATAATTGAAAATGGGTACTGACCTCAACTTCATCTTTGGTGTTATCATAATCTATGATCCTTGCACGATACCACTTCCCATCATTGGAATACTTGGCACAGATGATCTCACCGAGAGCTGGTAGCACCATGTCATGCTTGTGGTGCATTGGCTGCTCACAAATCTCACTGGGAATTGAAAATGGAACAATTCAAAACAAAATTCAGAGCAAAATTTGTATCTCTAAGTAGAAGGTTAATATCATCATGGCTCAAAATATGAAGTTGGTTCTATCATACAAATCCCATATTCGTAATATCATCAATCATGAATCCTGAGAGAAGCCCCAAATGGCATCGACTGTCAGACAAAACATTTATCAGCTCTTTTCTTTTATCTTGATGGCCCTTTTCCTTCCCCTTGAGGAATGGTGGAAAACTCTCAGGGGCAAGAAAATCACGAGGGTGCACTTTATATAAACAACTCAGACAGCAAAAGAGATAGACTACAATGAAAAGGCTCCCCAAGTATGCTGAATTCACTTGGGCCCACCAACAATTCCTCCAGTGTGGCTGGTGTTTCCAAAACACCCATGTTTCACTCTCTTGGTAGTCATATTTCAACTTCAACAAAAAATCATAAGTACAGGTTTCTCGATTGGTATAATTAGTGAAGACACAAATGTAGAAAACATTACATGTTTGTTGCCTAAAGTAACCCCACCTCCATATCAATAACCACCTCATGAATATTCATTTACTTGCTAAATAACTTCATTGATATTGCAAATAAATAAGCACACCCTCTGATGAATATTTATTTATTCACTAAATACATTAATTAAGAAATGGCATATAAATAACCACACACACTGATGAATATTAATTTACTCACTCAACTACTTTGAGAGAATGCACATAAATAATTACACCCACTAATGAATATTCATTTACAAACTAAATAGATTCATTGAGAGATTGCAGGGGTTTCCTGCCTCCAAAAGTTTACTTGCATCTACTTACGCCTCCATATAAAAAGACACACCCACTTATAAATATTAAGTTACTCACTTAATATATTCCTTGAGAGATTGCATATGAATAACCACCACCACTTATAAATATTCATTTCTTACTAAATTGAGAGATTGCAGGATCTCTCCCATAATTTACTTACATCTACACCTTCATTGCAAAAACTTTGAGAGATTGCATAAGAATAACCACACCCACTTTATGAATATCCATTTATACATAAATATATTGGAAGATTGTAGGATCTCTTCTCTCTCCCAAGGTTTACTTGCATCTACACCTCCATATGAAAAACCACACCCACTTATGAATATTCAGTTAAAATTTATAGATTCATTGACAGATTAAATAAAAATAACCACACCCACTTATGAAAATTCATTTACTCACTAAATAGATACATTGACAAGACTGTAGGATCTCTCCTTTCTCCCAAGGTTTACTTGCATCTACGCCTTCACATAAAAAACCACACATGAATATTCCGTTACACTAAATTTACCCCGCTAAGTGTACCAGGGATATCTATAAGAGTTATACTTACCTTCCATGCTCTAAATATGCAATCTGGTCTATTACCTGATTCTAATGCACTTCTAAGCGACCCTAAAAACGCAGTAACCAGCCCAGCCCTGACTTCTGTAATACCTCTAACATCCCTCACTTAACATTCCACCGTGGCCTGAATGAGAGGGGAGGAGGGCCGGAATGCATGGAAGGTAAGTATAACTCTCGTAAATATCCCTGCTACGCTTAGCGGGGTAAATTTACTTCAAGTTTTACCTTACCTTTCATGCTATAAAGATGTAATCAGATTGCAACCAAGGAACAGAAGAGAGTTCAGGCTAAAGTTCAATTTTCAAAAGGCTGGTCCTAACACTCACACTAACTTAATACGACTAAAAGGATTAAAATCCATATCCTCTCAAGGACGAAAAACCTCTGAATAGGAGTTTACAAAAAAGAAGTAAACCACTCCTAGTTACAGTCAAACCAAACATGTCACTACCGCTTAATAGTAACTGAGGCAAACTTTGCATGAATCCGAGTAAGCAACTCGGAAAACCTGCCAATCGAAAGAGTGTTCGGACACAATATAAACATCAAAATAGTGTCTAAAATAATGCAACAAAACTCACCGAGTTCGTCCACGAGATGGAACCGGCTAGTAAAACACAATTGGGAACGAAAGGTATGTTAGCTAAAAGGAACTAAAGAATTCCTGGACCGGGGAAAAAATTTGTCAGCGTGCAAGTTCGCAAGAGCAAAAGTTAGCAGGGTAACACGAACTTCATAAAGTAAGTCAAGCCCAAAAAAAAGGGAATAAAAGCGGCATGCATTTACCCAAACGGCTGCATGAAATATCCCGTGAAAGGGGCCATGCCTCGAACCTGAATGCATACCCTGGCTGTTCCATGAACAGTGCCAAATATTTCAAGAGATTGCTTTTGGACGATCCATCAGAGGAAAGTGTCATCGAGACACAGCACGATAAGATCTCCGTAACAAAAAGAAGTACGTAAATGCAATGCCGAACATCGGTTGCGCACTTATAAAAGCAACTTCAAAGATGCCAGACGGGGCACAATACCCTTTCGCTGGTAAGTCCAGTGGCCACAAGTCAGTAATCGTCAACCCAACTGGAAAGCCTCGGTGGATGGCTGCAACGTCTATCCTAGAGCCCGTAACAGAAAGCCAAACGCAGTGCTCTGGGACTGTGGTGCAGTTTGCCAGAGCCCGGGAAAGAGACAAAAGTCGTCCCTGACCAGAGGCTCGTACGGGAAGCCTGCAAAAGTTTAGAGCAGCTAAGGGAACCGCAGATGGCCGGACCAAGTGGGCGCTACCAGTCGTATATTGCCTTGCTTGGTACCCTCGGTACCAATGTAAAAGGCAGAAAACGTAACTCACATAGTGAGTTCCTTTGAATGCATCGAATCCGAAAACCGCGGGTCAGGAGGAAAAATGCAGAGAATCGATAGCTTGCGATCGTCCATGGACCGGACTGACCTACGTCCGGGAGGCTGAAAAATTCCAGATCGCTCTGGTCACCTAAGGGACTCACACCCAACCTGTGGGAGTCCCACTGAGGCGAGACAAAAGATCCGTAATCATGTTCTTTTAGCCTGAGAGGTGAGCGGCCTTAAGGCTGACATACTTCATCCTGCGCCGAGAGGAAAGATTCCAGAAACTCCTGGACTCTGCCTCTCTGTCTGAATAAGAGAGACCACCACAGAGGTGTAAAGTCGGTGCGTAACTGAACTGCTTTGCTCAACACTAGCGGTAAAAATGCCCAGCATACTGCCTGTGAAAAAAGGCCAAGTACCTGCCCAAGTCCTGTCATTGGGATCACATGGAATATGCTTCCTACCCCATCCAAGACGCATCCGTCACCACTGACGGTGAAAGTCTGATGGGTGGAAACTTCGCTCTGCACGACAGGTGGGAGTGTCTGCACCCCTAAACGTGGGTGGTCACTGTCTAAAGGTGTAAAGCAGGGGTACTGAGGTATCCTGAAAGGGACTGCCGAAGGTCTGGCAGAAAGGGGCGTAGGTTCCACATGTGAACTTTGCACATGGGGACTATGTACACCAGACTGGCAAAGCAGATTATGCTCCTCAGCCAGTTTCTCGCTAGTGACATTCACAGTGATAGGGGGAAAGCACTATTGCCTTCACAGCTAGAACTCTCTCTCTTCCGGTGGTCATAAATGGCCTTGTGTAAAGTCCAGGATGGCCGAGGTCTCCGTGAGACCATCTTTAGCTTGAGGGTAGATTTCAACAATGTCCTCCTCATGACTCGCAAAGTCTGGGAGTGTTGAAAGTACACATTGGTTGCTGATGGCCGGTGGTGCATGGAGGGCAGCAGCCTCTCCTCCACAGCTTGTGTAATCGAAGACGGAAGCCTGAATATTAAGGAGTCCATGAAGGATCAACACTATTACTCTTCCTATATCCACGCCTGAGCTCAGGTGGGAAGGAAGTGAGAAGGAAGGGAAGGATGGAAACTGTCCTCTCAATAAGTGTTTCCTGCTTCTTTCTCAATTCCTACTCTGGGACCTGCTCTGTTGTGAAGAGGACCGAGAGGGAGAAGTGAGCGAAAAGCTAAACGTCGGCAAAACACACAGGGAGAAGAGCTGTTGAGCGGGAAGAATCTTTCAGGCTGTTAGATCTGAAAAGTTATTTCTAACTTAGGGTTAATGTATGTCATATACTCTACGGGCCGTTAACTTCGTATAACTGTTACAACAGCGGAGCAGTGGAGCCCAGCGATCGAGGAGCAACGTGGCAGGTGTGACTGCACTTGATACCTCACGCTCTTAAAATCTGGCGTCAGAATAACAGCGCAAGAAAAGAAGGGGGCATTGGCCGTTCCACACAAAAGATATTGAGGAAAAACTGTCTCATTGCTACGTTAAGCGGGTGTCCACCGTAGACACAAGACCTTGCTGGTGTGAGTCTAGGTTGGCTACAAGTAAAGTTCGTTTAAACTTTACTGATTTAAACCAGTGAGTAAAACCTGGCTGGTCATACAGACCTGCGTGGTTGAAAAAGTACAGACCAACACAACGTTGTGGGTCTGACTGGTACTATGAACTCTGGTTAACGAATTGAAAGGCAGGCTGTTAACATAAGTCATATACTAAACGTGTAAGGCTTTGAGCCGCAGGACGGTTTATGGGCCATAAGACCGCAGAGCCATAAGCTGTTGGCTATGGCCCCAGAGAAAACTAGCACCCTACGCAGAACGTACAGTAACTAATGAGAACCCATTTGCCTGAGGTTAGTCAAAATAATGTTATAACGTGCACTGTAAGCAATACGGGCTGTTACGTAGAACAGGCCCTACCACCCGTGGTGGCTGCGACCTGACTGGTTAACAACCTAGTTAAGGTGTTTAATTAAGCCATTAAAATACATCGTAAACTATACGGGTTAATAACGTAAGGAAGTTACAATCGTTCCGGACTTGTAAAAGGTGTCTCGGTAACTTACCGTGCATGCTACACGGGCCGTTAACGTAGAAGTAGATTAAAAACCTTAATAGGTTATTGTCAAAGAAGTTGACGTCCTGCATATACTATATGCTCCGCCAACTTGGAACAGGCTGTAGCAGAAGCGAAACTGCGTAGCCGTTGGGTCTGCTTAATGAAGGTGGTAATATATAGCGTAAACGATACATGCTGTTTCCTATAACAGCTACCCTGATCGTGGGACTGTCCATCACACGTCCATCTATGTTGAAAAACTAACTTACATGAAGGTAATTTTGAAAGGGGGTTTACCGTACTACGTCAACTGTTTGAGCCGTTAACCTAATCACTGGGATTAAAAAATTCACCACGGAGCTAAGCAGCTAGTGGCTACGTATGGTAACTACCGCCGACTTAGTACACGTCCCCGTTAAGTAATGTAGAGCCGCATTGATCTACGAAACATCAACGTGCTACGTATGTACAGTACTATGAGCCGTCCGCCCAGTCTGCCTCTGGTCACCACGGAGCAACGAAGCTAGTGGCTACACGACGGGGACTACTGCAGTACTTCGTACGTGTCCCTAACGTAATAGCTATCAGTAAAAATGAACCGACTGGATCTACGATAGCATTAACATACTACATCTGTTATATGAGTGATTACCTCAGTGTACTTCTATTCACCACAAAACCACGGAGTAAGTGGTTACGTGTGGGGGACTAAAGCCATACTCAGTATGCGTCCCTGTTGGAATAGCTCAAAATACACTGGTGCCATATGGAATACGGTAGAGTTCACCTGCTACGAAAGCTGTAAACTCTGTTTGTTTGTTTCACTACGGAGCTGGTGGCTACGTGTGGGGAACTACCGCCCTACTCAGTACGTGTCCGGTAAGAATAACGGCTGCGGAACTCTGTAGCTACTGGCTACTGGTCGCTTTACCATGTAGCTGTGCTGCTGGTGTGTACTGTTAATTCCGTTTGTATCTATTCACCACGGAACTGCGTAGCCAGTGGCTATGTGTGGAAGACTACCGCTGTCTTCAGTGTAAGCTTAATAAGAAAAGTCCTGTGAGTTGGACCAAAGATTTCCTGGTCCCATGGCTACCTTGTCTTACCTCAGAAGACTTGAAAAGGCAAACAGAAAAGGGCTGAACAGCATAAAAACCGGCCTGGTAGAAGCTGTAAAGGGGAAAATTGTTAAAAAAGGTTAAAATTTTTAAAGAAAAGTTTTGACCAATTCCAGCGATGTTGTGATAACAACGCGCTGAAAAAAGTGAAGGATGTTAGAGGTATTACAGAGGTCAGAGCTGAGCTGGTAACTATGTTTTTAAGGTTGGTTAGAAGAGCGATAGAGTCAGGTCATGGACCAGATTGTATATTTATAGCATGGAAGGTAAGGTATAACTTAAAGTAAATAAAACCATTGAGAGATTGCATAAGAATAACCACATCCACTTATGAATATTCAATTACTCACCAAATAGATTCATTAAGCGATTGCAGGGTCTCTCCTTCCTCCCAAGGCTTACTTCCATCATACAGGCACTCCATCTGTAATTCATTCAAAGGACTGGAACCGAACGGCAGCTGCACCCAAAAGTGAAGAGGGGTGTAAATGGCCGTGACCACTACTGCAACAATGACCCCAGATGGAACCGAGATCTGATTGTTGACACAAAAAGTTACAATGGTGTCCACAATCGGTTTTTCTGAAAGACGAAAGAAATCTTTTGATTGATGAGACATCGTCCCTGAGGGTCATAGTGCCAGAGAAGCACTATGACCTCTATGAAATCTTATTCAAATTACATAAAGGATTAGTTCAGGGGTCACGCAAGTTTATCTTCAATGAACGAGGACTTCAACAGAAACAAAATCGTGAAGAAAGCATTCAAAAATCTTATTCTGTTTAGGAGATATCCAAGTTTAAAGTTTAGTATTATTTGTGCAGAAACGACTGTAAAGAGATTAGTTGTGCTGTCATAGCCTCAGTTTTCTCAAAGTCTCTATGTATTCTATCATATTTTGTCCTGTGATTTAAAACCATGGGATGTGTCAAAAAAGTAGTAAAACTGAATCTAGAAAGGGTATTTATAATATACTACCTGAAGAAAGCTTGAGGAAAAATAATTTAAATAGTGAAAAAATGTAATAAACTTTCTTTAAAATACACTGACAATTGTTAAGAATGTGAGGATGAAGACGTTATAGAGGATTTACTACACCAGTCATTTCTACACAGATAAGACAGAGCTTTTAAACTTTAATATCTTCTTAATGGAATAGAATTTTTAAATGCTTTCTTTACCATTTGGTTTCTTTTTAAGTCCTCTTCCATAAAAGATGGACATTGAACTTATTCTTTAAATGAACAAATAGTGTGATTTTTAAAGAAAGTAACCAAACTGGTGTAAAAAAAAGGCAAGTTGAAGGAAAGAGAGTTGGTAGTGGTCAAGCAGTAATCAGTTAATAAAGATGAGAGAGTTCAAACATTCTCATTCAATTATGAAATTTATTTCAAGAAACGCGTGTGTATAAAATAAATAATTTTTCGGAGACATCTAGTTCCATGCACTTTTGGCACACTTACAACTTTGCTTGGTTCTAAATAGGAGCTGCTTCTGTGCAGATAACCAACCAAGTTGAGAAAGAAAAAAAATGGGCATTACCCATACCAGGTATTATCTATGGCACCAGTTGAAATAATATTTGATATTCAAATCAAATTGCCTCAGGTTCAAATTGTCTCAGTTTCTTCTTTAAAGGATTAGTTTAGTGGTCAAGCATGTCCATCTTATATAAAAGAGGACTACAAAAGAAACAAAATGGTGAAGAAAGCGGTCAAAAATCTTATCCCGTTAAAGAGATATTCAAGTTATAAGCCCTTTCGTATCGTGTAGAAATGACTGGTGTAGTAAGTCTACTATGGAAGTTGGTGTCTTGATTCTTAACGATTGTTAATGTATTTTAAAGCAAGTTTATTTGATTTTTTAAGGTATTTCAATTATTTTTCCTCAAACTTTCTTCAGGTGTTATATTATATATACCATTCCTATAACAAATTTTACTACTTTTTTGACATGTCCTATGGTGTTATGCCATAAAATATGATAGAATAGATAACAACTTTAAGGAGTCTGAGACTATGACATCACAACTAGTCTGATTTCAGTCGTTTCTACACAAATGATACCAAACTTAAATCTTAGATATCTCCTTCATGATATAAGATTTTTAAATGCTTTCTTCACTATTTTGTTTCTTTTGAAAGGTGACATTTCGTGGATGGCTGTGGAAAATGTTACCTTTTTTCTTGCTGGTAACAGTCCTGTGAGGGCACGGTAGGCCCAACCAATGGTGTATAGCGTGGTGTCGGCACTTTTTCAATGGTTTAGGTTTTCTGATTCTGGTAACTGACTGGACAGGTTCTACATGAAACTCTACAAAAATAAAGCAATGCCAGATCAGGTTTACCCGAACCGTTCCCGTTTTGAGCATTTACCAACACTTCATGGAATGTTTTGCCGTTCCTTACATCCCATAAAGGTCGATTTGGATGTACGCTTGGACACAACGCTATCCATCATGGGCTAGGGATACCACCGAAATTGATGTTTTTGATCAAATATGTTGTTAAAAACTTAGGTGCCTACGATCTTTAGAAGCTTGAATGCTTAACTGACTAGGTTTATACTATTTTCTACCCTTGGTACACAATGTTAAGAATTTTTACACTATTATTACAAACTTGTATTCCAAAAGTACAGTTTTTAATTCCTAACACACAGTCCATTGTTGTTTTCTTGAGCAAGATACCTTTTTCTACTTGCTTCAGCCCAATAAGCTGCTAAATCAAGTATCTGCATTACTGGGGATTTAACCTATGATGGACTAATCACCAACTATACAATTAATAACTCATCAAAAGAACAAACTATGTATATTAATTTTACAAAATGACACATTAACAACACACCAAAACACAAATACCATAGAATAATTAATGCACACAAATTAGAAACTCTGTAAACAACATCAAATATTTGAGTGTCACCTTGTAGAAGTTAAGCAAATATAATGAGCCGTGTTTAATTTTAAGTAAGAATTGCTTACAAATGGGAGAAAAGTCAGAAATAATAGACACACATGCAGAAAAGATGTCCACGTTTTACTTTTTGGAATTAATTACAACTTAAAAAACAGAAATCAATCTTAAAAGCAAATATAGAAGTTTGGAAATGACATACAGTACTGTATTAAAATGATATCAAATTATTTATTGGTCAAGTGCTCTCTATTCATGAACAATTTTCACTTTCTGGGACAACAATGGTCCAAATAAAATGATAAATTTAGGCTTACATTCAATTCCTCAAAATGTCTACAATATTATCAGCCGTTTACACGTTACACGCATTAGAAAAACTGATATTACTGTATAAGAAGATATATAAAAAGTGGCCACCCTTCATTTTTCACTTCCATGGTCAAAGTTCATCCCTGTTAACATTTGACCCATTCTAACAGAATTTAAGACTCAACACATGAAATGATACAAGGTTGCAATACAGGCATAGAGCAACCAACAACTCTTTTCTCCCCTTCTCCAATTTTAGGTAGTAATTAGTCTATTAGGTAGTAATTATGAGGTGCTGTGGCTCAGTGGTTAAGGAGTATTTGAGAGGTTCTGAGTTCGATTCCCATGAGCGCTGCATTGTGTCCTTGAGCAAGACACTTTGCTCTACTTGCTTCAGTCCACTCAGCTGTAAAATGAGTACCAGGACTTAATCTGTGATGGACTGGCGTCCCGTCCAGGGGGAGTAATGTACTCTCATCCGCTTGGGCCATGGAAACCAGGGATAACCACCGGCTCTATGAGCCTAATGGCTTGGATGGATTTAGCTTTAGGTAGTAATTATAATCAATTATAGTAATCATAATTAATTATAGTAATTAGAATTAGATTTATTATAATTAATTATAGTAATTAGAATTAGAATTAACTGTAATAATTAAAACTATTCATAGTAATTATAAATATAATTAATCATAGTAATTATAATTATAATTATTATAGTAATTATAAATAAAAATAATTATAGTAATTATAATTATAGCTAATTATAATATTTTCATTATTTGTTCATCTTTCCATCTTCTTCATTGTTCTCTGCATTGTCTTGTTACAACATACCATTACAGCATCATTTAAATACAGTATATACATTTTTAGAAAAGAAAATAATTTTCATTTGATTATCATAGTAATTAAACTTAAAATCAATTATATTAATTATAATTATAGTAATTAAGTTCAGTCAGATTACAAGAGCAAAATTCCAGCAAAATTATTATACATTTTGGCTTTTGCCAAACCTCTCCACCAAGAAGACTCCCATATAACAACTTAAAAACAGTAAAAAAACTTCAACTGTAACCATTCATCTCTGCATATACTGATGGCTTTGACAGACATGTCAACCCAACTACACCTAGGGAATTTGAACACAATAACCGATGAAGGGGTTACCACATACAAGTCTGAACATATCAGCACACAAAAAAAACACACCAATGCAACACTTGTCTAAAAATACCTGGCAGACATTATTTTAAAACAAAATGTAATAAAATACTTTGATCTCCATATGTACTTACCTAAGTTATCTGGGGGCAGGAAAGAAATTTTTGTCCCTAAAAATGTTGCTTTAATTGAAGGTACATGCCGAAAAGTTTCTCTTTAAGCCTACCCGCACCCGACTTAATCCTGAAAACTCAGGTATGGCAATTACCAATTTGACTTCCTGTTCAGTGTATTGTCTTTTCACTCCAAACAACGATTGTTTATCTGACATTCGCATGCACACCACAGTCAAGTAGCCCAAGGTTATTTGTAAGTATAAGATTACAGAAGACAGAAGCCAGTGCTGAGTAATCAGGGCACTTTTGTGATTGAAATCACTCATCCGTCATCCATGTCAAGTGTCTTAGTGGGAGAAATTT
This sequence comes from Chiridota heheva, assembly GCA_020152595.1. Lineage (NCBI taxonomy): Eukaryota > Metazoa > Echinodermata > Holothuroidea > Apodida > Chiridotidae > Chiridota > Chiridota heheva. The sequence goes on along the minus strand of JAIGNY010004194.1, from coordinate 54,055 downwards.
GTTTGCAAACTGGTGATGAAAATAGTCGCCAGAGGTGATGTGTGCATAACTAACAGTGAATGATCGACAGACCATTACTCCTAAGGAAAAATATTGCTTCATGTATATATATGGACAGGTAGGTCTTCAAATAGTCACCATAGTACTAAGTACTTACCAAGTCTACTAGTTTTTTAGTTATGGCAAATCTAAAATTTGTAAAAAAATTCAGCATGTGCAAAAGTGATGATGTATGGAAAGGATTACAGCAACTTGTGTAATTATCTTTATACTACTTTCCCAAATTTCAAATATCAATGGTTCTCAAATTACATTCCACTATTAAATGTGGGTCAAGGTTTTAATAATTCACAATTTCCTGTTCACAATAACCAACGTCTTCCAAGCAAAACATTTGGGAAAGGGCCAAAAACAAGTAAACATGGGCAAATTTCTAGTTGTCCCATTCTGAGGTCACAAAACATCACACAATTTATGCTACTTATAGGTGCAGTATCTAATCTTTAAAATGGTGGTCAATTTTTAACTAATTTTGATGACTTTTTGCTGTTTCCATGGTTTTTAGTATATTTGAACCCATTTAAGCTCATGATGTTGATAACTGTCCAAACTTTTGAAAAAAAAATTGGTTGATTTTCATTCAAATTGGTAGGAAGGTTGGTGAGCTACAGATAAGTATATGAATACTCTTTTCTGTTTTTCTTATCCATAGCCCTTCGGACAGGTTTTGTTTTGCCCAATTGCATTAATACCAAATCTTCCTGGATTTTTTTGTTTCTTTGTTTGTTTGTTTGTTTGATGAGGGCTTAACGGCACCACAACAACGAAGGTCAAATTGTGCCTGAGAGGTCAGATCATTCTAGAGGTTCGAAGGAAAGGAAACAGGGGGAGAATGAGAGAAATTCAAGAACAAAAGGTCAGAAAGCTGTGATTGAGAGAGGAGGTGATTTTTCTGTACACTCATATAATGAATACTTTACAGAGCATTTCAAACTATCCAGAGGATTGCTACAAGTGCAAACTTTACATTTTGCCAATCTCCTCTCGAAGTGATGATCTTTATGTGTGAGCACACAAAAATGCATGCCTGTTTTACATTAGAATTTAAAATTGCCTGCAGGATCAGATGATATTTTCCATACTAAAGTGTTAGGTATGTGCCGCCCATTGTTTAAAAAGTGGACTGCAGTATGAGAATTTATTTTGGTAACTGCAGTATGATAGCATATGATTTTGATACCTGTGGTATAGAAAATAAGTGATTTTTAATAGCTAAAGTACAAAAATAGGTGAATTTTGATACCTGTAGTATGAAAATATGCCATTTTTTTGAGACCAGCAGTATAAGAGATTGGATTTTGATACCTGCACTACAAAAATTCTGAAAAAAGGCAAACTGGCAACTATACTCTGCACATGTATATGTACCTCACATTGTGAAAATGATTTGATGTGTTATGGTCCCAAGTGCTGCCCCCCTGGTCCATTGCCTGTAGGGTCAGATGATTTAATGTGTAACGGTCCTGTACATGGAACAATAATGACAATTTCTGAGTATTAGTAGTGACAAAGTAAATTTACCTGTACGCGGGTGCTCAAATGGACACTCATCTCCTCTGTAGCACCCTCTGCCTGACACAAAGTAATGACACACCTTATCCTGGATCGTTGATTCTGAATTAAAGATGAAAGTTACTCAATCAGACCAGAGGTTTGTTCCTCATATTTGATTATTAATGCCATACATTTAGAAAGGACAACTTCTTTAAAACATAGAGAGATTGATATATGAAAACTGTCAGCACATTAAAAGTGTTAGCCAGAGAGGTCAAAATAAACCCAAAGGATAACATGGTACAGTAAAAAAGTAAAATCAAGATAGAGATAGATACAGATGATCAACACATATGTATTAAAAAATATAATTTACATTCTTGTTTTCATATGTAAATATAAAAAAAAAAGACATGTAAATTTTGATAATGCTTTTGATAATTTATCCAGATCTCAAAAATCAATACTAACAAAGGAGTTAAAGGACATTGAATTCCAAAGACAAAATTATTGTGTGCTCTCTGTCACTCCAACAACATTTTACTTTGTAGGAAAATAAGAAAAACAACAATGTGTCATCAGCTCTTCTTGAAAATTGTGTCTTTAAGATATCTTACAAAAATGCAAAATTGTTGTATTATTGTTTATTAGTCTCTATATAAAACAGATATCAGCTCCAATCATCCAATGATGAGTCTCTATATAAAACAGATATCAGCTCCAATCACCCAATGATGAGTCTCTATATAAAACAGATATCAGCTCCAATCACCCAATGATGAGTCTCTATATAAAACAGATATCAGCTCCAATCATCCAATGATGAGTCTCTATATAAAACAGATATCAGCTCCAATCATCCAATGATGAGTCTCTATATAAAACAGATATCAGCTCCAATCATCCAATGATGAATCTCTATATAAAACAGATATCAGCTCCAATCATCCAATGATGACATCCCATATTTTAATATTGTTTTCAATTTGAAAATTTATATAAAACAGAAAGCTACCTGAATGATGAGTCTTTCTTCAGCTCCATGATTTCAAAAAACAGATATCAGCTCAATCATCCAATGATGACATCCCATCTTTTAATATTGTTTGAAATGATTCATGTTTCAAATCAAGTTTGAAATGATTCATCTAACTTTGTGTACCACTTGAATGAAAATTAAATAATCTTGTGCTCAAAACTTTCAGACCTTGTTTAGTAATAACATTATGATGGGTGTTCCTCACTCTTTCTGATGTTGGCATCTAGGAAATGAAAAGCAACAGCAGCAGGGTGTCAAATACTTACTGATCCCCATAGTGGCCACGCCCGGATCGTCTCTGTCTATTTCATAGCTGTTGAGCTCTGAATAGTAATGGATCGCTCGTGGATCCATAGCATCCATCTCCGAGGGTGAAGGGGCGGGGCTTGCTGGGAGGCCTGTGTCAGAGTTGAGGTCTTCGTTACCACCATCTTGATTATGGTGTTTGTGCCATTCCGATGAAGCCAACTCCAAATCAAGATCTTCTGTTAATGTATTTCAAAAAAGAATACAGTAAATAATCTTGATGGGAATATGGGTTTGTGGATCCTAAAAGTGACCAAAATATAACACATGAAACTTAACTGCCAAAATTTATCATGATGAAAGGTTTAAGAATACCATCTTTGAAACCTCAAAGCATATTTTGCTGAAACTTTAAAAGGGGGCTCTTATTAAATATTAAATAAAAATTATCCCAAAAAGCACTACCTGTGAATAACAACTAATGACAGTTTTGGAACATTCATGCTTCCATGCATTGACCAAGATCCAGCTACCTCAAATTCACAAAAATCAGACGACTGAGACATCAGGGGCTGTAGGTCCCCAATAAGAGGCTAGAGGTCCCCAGCAGGGGGATGTATCCCTACTGGTGTCAGTCATTGGGATAAACAAAAGATGGTGACCTAAATACAGTGGAATCCACCCCACTATTAAGTCTGGTAGACATAAGATGACAATTCTTACCTATGGCTTGGTGCTTCTTCAAGATGGGTGAGGAGGCTACATCCATGTTGACCAGTTCTTGATTGATGTATATCTCAACACAGGAATTCACGTACACCAGATGAACCTCCACCGGATCACTGTGAATTCAGAAAATGAGGAAGGACTTAAAAGATTTTGAACATGGTCTGGATTATCGTTTTATGCAAAACTGCAAAATCTGGATGAAGTTTATAATGATATCCAATTTCCTGTTCACTATACTCGATTTCTCCCATTCAAAATATTTCTGAAAGGACCAAAAAACAATAGCTTAACATGAACACTTGTCTAAGTGTCCCACTCTGAGGTCTAAAATATTGCATATTTCATGATTAAAGGATTAGTTCACGGGTCAAGCATGTCCATCTTATATGAAAGAGGACTTCAAAAGAAACAAAATAGTAAAGAAAGCAAACAAAATCTTATTCTGTTAAGGAGATTATAAGTTTAAAGCTTGGTATCATTTGTGTAGAAACAACTGAAATCAGACAATTTGTGATGTCATAGCCTCAGATTCCTTAAAGTCTCTATGTATTCTATCATATTTTGTCAAGCGATTTACTGGCTTTTCACCATGAGATATGAGTCACCAATGTAGTAAAAATGAAACTAGGAAGGGTATTTATAATATACCACCTAAATCAATATTGAGGAAAAATAATTTAGATAGTAAAAAAATTAAATGAAATTTCTTTAAAATAACAATTGTTAGAATGTAAGGATGAAGATGTCAACTGTCCCATTAGATTTACTACACCAGTCATTTCTACACAGATAAGACAGAGCTTTAAACTTGAATATCTCTTTAAGAGAATAAGATTTTTAAATACATTCTTCACCATTTTGTTTCTTTTGAAGCCCTCTTTCATATAAGATGGACATGCTTGACCACTGTACTAATCCTTTAATAAGTATCTAAGATTGAAAGTACTGTAAAATGGTCAATTTCTAACTGAATTTGATGTGACTTTTTGCTGTTTAACAAAAACATTTAGGTTAATGCTATTGCTACCCTGTCCAAATACCTTTTAACTCCTTTGATCAATCAATCCTTGTTCCTTACAAGCACATACAAGCACTATCAATAAAGACTATTCAATTTATTTGATTATTTCCATATAAAAAAGTATCTTAAAATATACTGTACCTCTCATTGGCAGGTTCTCTAGCTATGTGTCCTTCTAGTTTTCTTTCAAATCCAGTTAATTTGGTGAACACATCAATGCTTTTGGCCGGCCATCCTTAAGTAAAAATTGAGGAAAAGTGGTAAACAATCAAATGAACTAGAAATTTGCAAATGGAAAGGTCTCGCCTACTAAACATGGTTTTTATTCCTTAAATAAGTTCGAAAAACTCTACACAAATTTGTTTACAAGACATAACAGCAACAACTCTCTTATTTGTTATACAAACAAAATATGATTATCATATCTATTTATTGATTCCATCTTCAACAACTTGTATAAGGACTAATATTATTACCCAGATGTGTTCATGTAACAAAACACATGATGAAAAATATGACAATACATGTAAGTTCATAAAGAACTTTATTACAAGAAATGAATACAGTCTCTAATTACGCTTATCATTTTGTTTTTGGATGCAAAAATTTTAAAACACCATCCATATTCCATTAGATTAATCTTTTTGTGGACACTGTTGCTGCTGACCAACGATGATAATTGATTGTTTCTCTTTGCTTCGCAGGTGAGAGAAAAAGGGCAAAAGCCAATATACATGTGTTCTTCAGCAACCTGCTGCATATTAGGCAAACAATTGCACATTTTGAAACCTGAGGGCCCCAAGATTGGTATGGAATTGTTTACATATTGAATTTTGCAAATTCAATCATTAATGACTCTCCTAATTGATCAAAGTCTATAAGATCGTCTCTTTCAGTTAAATGTTTATGAGGGATTGATGGTGTTTCAAATACTCAATGTCATCGTCAACAGCTCCCATTCAAATATACTTCTGAGTATAACAAATGTGGATTTTAATTTACATTGAGGAACAGTACATCTACAAATATCATATATTTTCACATTGTCGGGTCGATTTACACATTTCAAACAAATATTCAAGGGGACAGCTTTTTGTTTTCATAATTTTAAAGCCACCCAAAATCAAACCAGCAATTTGTTTTTGTCTACTAAACATGAACCAATCCTTCTAACAGACCTGCTATATCAAGATTAATTTATCTTTCAGACTGGGTACCAGCATTCCAACAATATAAGTAACTAGACCTTCCATGACAAAAGATTAAAACATGTAAATATATCTTAAACATGAGATGAAAATAACTAAGCTGCCATAACAACCATGGATCAGATTTCAAAGCAAGATTGGTTACTGTTTCAATTAAAATGTGATAGTACATACATGTATAATTATCTCTTTGTGTTAAAAATTGTGTTCTTTCAAAGTTTTCATGGTGTTGCAATCAATACATAAGTGAACAGAAATAAAAATTGGAAGTTCTCAACAAAGAAACTTAATCCTAGACAAAATGGAAAGTTTAGTCAAAACATGGTGGAGATTAAAGGTACTTTACATTATCTTGAAATGCTAACAATTTCTATGCATTTCTTTAAAATTAATTGCCTCTGTCCTAATCATTGGAAACAGTTTTTGTTTAATTGTTAGGATGGTGTAACATACACTTAGCAAGAAAATGCTTTGCCCATCTAATAATGTAGCTTACACTCTAACTGAAAGCAAAATAATTATTCATTCTATACAAATACATAAAGAACTCTAATATTAGCCCTCTATAGAGCGCATACCTCTGCCCCATTGCAATTCCACCATGCCTAGAATAATTGTAAATTTATTTGATCCCTATAATATAATCTAGTTCAGAAATCCCAGGCTCACCAAGATTCATCCCCAAGTTTTAATCTGTAATGATTATTTGCAATCTTAACACTTTAAGATTATCTTCTGACTGGATTTCTTCCAAGGCCATACCATTCTTTTTATTTTTATTCATGCAAAGTATTCATTGAGTTCCTTTCATTCAAGACTCACATTCCATCATTTTCCATTCATGGCAGAAACCAATTGTTTATTTTCATTAATTCCAAAACCACTTGATTTTACTGTATCTAGGAGTCCAGGAAATTTATTGCTGGATTTCTTTTTATCGTATGAATTCATTCTTCAACATTCCATTGGAAAGTTTTAATTGTCTTGACAGACCTTACCCTAAAAATCCCCACCCCTAATTTTCTGCCCTTCCCCTGTTCCAAATTCCCAAAATATAATCACTTCTTCCATAAGCAGTAACAAAACCACACACCAAACTTAAAACAAATCCAATCATCAGTTCTTTATATATCTTGATGATGATGGTTCAATATATCTCAAATTGTAATCACTTCTGCCTTAAGCAGTGACAAAACCACACATCAAACTTAATCCAAATCCAATCATTAATTCTTTATATATCTTGATGATGGACAAATTATCCCCACCCCCCATTTGCACCCTCCCTGTTCCAATATATCTCAAATTGTAATCACTTCTTTCTTAAGCAGTGACAAAACCACACACCAAACTTAATCCAAATCCAATCATCAGTTCTTGATATATCTTGATGATAGACAAATTATCCCCACCACCTATTTTCACCCTTCACCTGTTCCAATGTCAAAATCTTAATCCAAAAAACCACACACAAAACTCAATCAATCATCAGTTCTTGATATATCTTGATGATAGACAAATTATCCCCACCCCCATTTTCACCCTTCCCTGTTCCAATGTCTCAAATTTTAATCACTTCATCAGTTCTTGATAATCTTGAAGATAGACCAAAACCCATTTTCACCCTCCAAACCCTTCTTCTTTAATCCGTAACAAAACCACACACCAAACTTAATCAAATCCAATCATTACTTCTTGACATATTCTAATGACAGACAAAATATACCCCCCCATTGGCACCCTTCCCCTGTTCCAATAGGTCTCACATTTTAATCACTTTTTCCTTAAGTAGTAACAAAACCACACACCAAATTTGATCAAGTTCTTTAAATATCTTGATGACAAACAGACAAACAGAGGCGAAAACATAACTCCATCCAACTTCGTTGGCAGAGGTAATTATCTTGGATCTGCAATTGTATAATCAGTCAAATTTCAACACACAATGGAGAAAACTTTAAAATGCAACATACTGTATTCCTAAACAGACTAAGATATCAACATGGATTTTTTGCACCAATTTTGTTTCGTTAATAGTCCTTTACCATATAAATGAAACTGATAATTTACGGGAATTTCCTTTAATCCTAAGTCTACCAAGGGTGTCCAAAATACATGTTTTGTTTTGGGGAACTTTTTAGAAAGAGGGCTTTTTCTTTAATTTTTAGTTTTTTACTGTTATAAGCTTATATTATATGAAAGCTAAGGCTTTGACCTTCACGTGCACAAGTTTTAAATCAAACATGCAAATGTTATGCAGAGGAGGTCACTATTTTTGCATATCTGGTGTCATAAAACTGCTATCTTTATGATACTTTCTTCTCTTGTGGCTAATGACAATATTTTTTTGATATAATTTTTGAAGCATGGAAAGTAAAAATAAGTAAATCTAAAACATTTTGACCTTTGAGGATTTTGTTTTTCAAATAATGCATACACACAACAATCGCCCACATCAGGAATTTGAACATGGCGAAAAGTTTCTCTTTAAGCCTACCCGCACCCAACATCAGATTTGTTTTCTAAAAACTCAGGTATGACAATTACCAACCCGAATTCCTCTTCAGTGTATTGTGTTTCCACAAACAATGATTGTTTATTTGCCATTCACATGCACACCACAGCCAAGTAGCCCAAGGCTAAGTGTGTGTGTGTGTGTATAAGATTACACAAAGCCATTGCTGAATAATCAAGGCACTTTTGTGATTGAATCACTCATCCATGTTACGTGTCTTAGAAGGAGAAGTTTGCTTTCAAACTGATGATGAAAATAGCTGTGTATCATAATGCATGAGGTAATAATGTGCTGTGAATGATGGATGGACCATTTCTCCTAAAGATATTGCTTCATGCAGTAGGACACTACTGATCTTACCCTGTCCTAGCACTCCTTGTGCCTCTTCCCGCCTTGATCATTGGTGTCCTTATCCTCAAATGATCACTCCACATTATGAAAATTGGATATTTCACAAAATTTGGTATGAAAAACCTGCTGTGCTGCCATAACATTTATCACCATTTTTCTTGTTTATGCACAGATGCAAAGTTTCAAAGATGCAAATTTAGTGCGCTGACATGTTGTTTCAATTTTTTTGTAAAAGTAGATTTTTTTTATACAAAAATTTGGTATGGTCCAAACAATATTTTTTTGAATTTGGTACAAAAAAAAAAGCCAAATAATTTGGCATCTGATAGATTAAAGGTTAAGTTTGATCATTTAGTCATATGCCTGTAGGACACAAGGTGCATACTGAATGCATGGATTCATTTAATGAATAAATCTATCATTCCATATACCCACCAAGGTCATAGACTCTCTGCTCAGATCAAAGTGGTATCAGTTGCAAATTCTTATACAGACAAGTATGTTTCAGTTGGTTTGGTTTGGTTTGTTGGTGTCTAACGGCACCACAACCAGTATGTTTCAGTTGGTTTGGTTTGGTTTGTTGGTGTCTAACGGCACCACAACCAGTTTGTTTCAGTAACCTGATCTGTCTTGTAATGTTATCTCTCCCTAAAATGTTATCAAATTTCAGTTTCGGTTGAAAAAATGTAACTTGTGACACTTAAGGGTTAAGTTTGATCAATTAGTCATTTGCACGTAGGACACAAGGTGCGTACTGAATGCATGAATTCATTTAATGAATGAAAAAATGTAAGTTATGACACTTAAGGGTTAAGTTTGATTAATTAGTCATTTGCCACAAGGTGCATACTGAATGCATGGATTCATTTAATGAATGAAAAAATGTAACTTGACACTCAAGGTTATCTTGATTAATTAGTCATTTGCAGGACACAAGGTTCAATGCATGGATTCATTTAATGAATGAAAAAATGTAAGTTATGACACTTAAGGGTTAAGTTTGATTAATTAGTCATTTGCCGGTAGGACACAAGGTGCATACTGAATGCATGGATTCATTTAATGAATGAAAAAATTTAACTTATGACACTCAAGGGTTAAGTTTGATTAATTAGTCATTTGCCGGTAGGACACAAGGTGCGTACTGAATGCATGGATTCATTTAATGAATGAAAAAATGTAACTTATGACACTCAAGGGTTAAGTTTGATCAATTAGTCATTTGCCAGTAGGACATAAGGTGCGTACAGATTGCATGGATTCATTTAATGAATAAAAAATGTAACTTATGACACTTAAGGGTTAAGTTTGAGTAAAATGAATGAAGGAAAAATAGAAATCCATCAAACTATAGTCATAAAAGAAAGAGGAATTGAAGATTATTTCTGATATTTTTTATTGCTGCATATTGAAAAAAAACCTAGCAATTGTGAATACTTATAACATTTTAAATCCCTAAAGCAAACCACCCCTATAACCCCCCTTCCCCAGTCCATTCAAATTGACCCCATTTCTTTCAGTATCTGTGAAAGTTTAATTTCATTTAATACAATGAAATACACAAAGACAAGAGTTAAAACCTTAGAAAAGAACACAAGGTTAAAGAAAAGAACAGGGAGCAGTCTAATGAGAAATATAATTGCTTAGAAAGTACACACAAATATTTGTTTTAAAGAAAAAAATTACAAGAAATTGCCCAATAGCAGTATCTTCTTTACTTGACATACTGTATCTACCATACAGAATTAAAATTTTACGTTCAAAAGTACCTGATTTTGTCAGGCAGTAATATAGTTCCAAAAAAGAAATTGTAAATTGGTTGCTGATGACCAAATTTACTTCACAATTACCCCCTTAGTAAGAATACATCATGATGTGATAGCAGAAATCACATTACACTAGTGAAAAATCTAGTCCAGAGAATGGGAGCATAGTTACAAAATTAAAAGTCATCAAAGAAATATTGTATAAGCTAGATTAACTTTCCATTGGGTAAAACTATGTACAGTACTCTCCATGCTTGGAAACTGGGCTATGGTTTATGTCTTAAAACATATCTGCATCTGATTGAACCTACACACCATTTCATGAAAATGAAAGAAAAAAAAAAAACACCTGATATAAATAAAGAGTTGAAACCTTAACCTAAACCTAAATCACTATCTCTTCATGACATATTACAAAATGTTTGTTTAATAGGACTTTTAAAAGCCACTTTCATGAGTTGAAAGAAAACACTTCAAATTTGCTGAATAAGGGACAAGTATTATAATACTAGTAACAAGATAAAATATTTTTGCTTCAAATCCACAATTTTGAGTGGAATATTCTTCATATATTTTGTAAATTTTTTTATGCATCCAAATTATGGGTTTTTGTTGAATATCATCTGTAAGTGTTCTAACACCATCCAGTGAGAACAAACATATGATTTTGTTATCAATAAAACAGTTACGACCATGTGACCAAATACTTGGTCACAGGAAAATATAAAAAGCTTGAAAAAACACTTACCATCTTTTTCTGGGGTGCTGTTTGTTGTAGGTGGTTGTATGTATGCCAAAGAACACTTCACGACTTGTGAAGGCAGGTCAAAGAAGGAACGATCCAATGGCTGTAGCTCGTTACTTGAGACCCATTCAGAATTACCAAAATCCACAAAAAATACCTTGTACTTTGTCTCGTTCATGCCAAAGTTTTCTTTCGGTTTGCTATAACTTGAAACTTGCGCTCTATACCACTTGTTGTCTTCCTTAAACTTTGCAACACAGAGGTCCCCAACTCCATATTGTCTCAGTTCACGATTCAGGGCTGTCTTTTCTGATTGTCGCACTTTTCATCTTCTAACACAGTAGAATAATACTCTTGTAGTCTATCCTGTAATGAGTCAATTTCCTTCGCCTCTTCCGTCAGAAGGTGAACGTAAAATTCATTCAGATGAACAATGTGTGACATCGCCATGAGAATTTTGCCATTCACGATTGGTAGCTCTTTCTGAGGAAATAATCCAGGCAGGTTTGTCCTCTTCAATCAATGCAGGATCCAATTCCTTGACTTCCGTCTTGGTTCCACAAGCCTCCAAGCTCTCTTCATCTCTTCTTTCTTGTTGACGATCATCTTTCTTTTGACTTACAATTTGGTCATTTGAAGGTAATTCCTTTGATTGCTGTTTGGCATCAATCTTTTCCTCCTCCTTATTTCCCATTCCCTTGCCTTTCTTCTTCTTCTTCCTTCTTAGGCTGTTCCTGGTGGAAGCGGCAAGTCATTACCCGATGTTAAAACTGACATCTCTAAGAAAACCTGGGTCCCTTTATCTTTCTCCTTAGACTGACAGTTATTTGTATCAAGTTCCAAGTTTTTAGGACCACATGATCTTTTTTGGTCACATGACATTGCTTGCTCTGACTTTGGCTGGGCACATGATGCAGGTTGGTCACATGATGCAGGCTGACTACTTGACTGTAATTGTTGGCATGACTTTGAGTTAATGCATTGTTTCAATTCATCACAACCATCTGGTTGCTTACAAGTAAATTGTTTCTCAGATAACTTTAAGGGATCATCAGACTTTGTAGGAACAAACGAGCCATCATTAATTCTAGCACCTTGTAGATTTGCTATATCAGCATCTGTCAAGTGCAAAATACAGCAAACATTTACAAATGTTTAAAAGAAACAAAATATATTCCTACATGTCTTAATTACAGCAGTGTTGGAAATTTTCTATCCTCATTACACAATGACTAAGTTCCATGATCCAGCAAAACTGTGCACAAAATATCTCATAAGAATATCTTGTTATGTTCAGCCTATTTCAGAAAATATCAGAGAAGTTACTCCTCATTTTCAAACCATTTCACTAGCAAAACAGTCACTAACAGTAACTATGTACTAGGATTTTGGGAATCACTGTTTATAGCAGCGCAAAGTATAGCACCATGCGCAGAAAATGGTTCACCCAAATTCAGATGTTCAAACTGAAGTGGTGGACTTGGTCGAGTGCCAATGTCAAGTTTATCATCACGCGCCATAAGTTAACAACAATGTTGATACGCAGTTTGAATGGGCATATCCGGTCTCAATCCCGTGTTGAACAGGCTTATATGAGATTATTGACAGATTTAATGCGTAGCATAAAAATACCCTTGCATTTAATGCAGGCACACGTTGAACATGGTGAGACGCACAAAAATGTGTACCTACGTCATCAACACAGAGTTTGCATTGCTTTTAGGTCTTACCTAAGTATATATTACCAAACTACTACCAGGAAGCAACAGTACTAGAATTGCAGCAGCTCCGTGTTGTTACTTCAGAATGCTTACATTATGTATACAGATTCTATCAATTATTGTATCAAGTTATATTGTCTCAGGTTCTATTAGTCTACTTGTGTAACATGACTTGCCAGGGGAAAGTGGATGGAATTCAGTGCCCTAGCTTTGCTGTTTCAGAGGGGTGGCTGGCCCTGCCATGCCACTCCCCTCCTTTGGCTTGCTCCACCCCCTTTTAGTCCGCTCTGCCTGCCCCTCACCTGAAAAAATATACACATCTTTTTTTTTTTATTAAAAATAATTCTTTAAAAACTTAATTATCTTAATTAACCTCATAAATGAACACCTACAGAACACAGAATGATAGCATTGAAATGATAGTAAGAAATTGTCCTGTTTAGCTCATGAGTGGTCCTTATTAGTCTAGCTGGATTCTAGATAGTTTTATTCTGAAGCATGACTATAGCTAAAATCCCAGAACTTCACCAGGGGCTTAAGCCTTAAGGGGCCTCTGGACTCATGCCGAAAAGGCGCATGCTTCACATGCATATTAATGTGCCCCTCAAAAATCTAGCACCCTGTCCCCTTTTCAATCAAGTTAGGAGTCTGAAATAGGATATGCTTTTGTAGGTAAAGCCTACCTGATCTAGTTATATTCCCCATCAGGTATGCAATGACATAATTTGTAGAATCTGTAGGCCTACATGTATGTCTTATAAGTATTATATTTATATTCCAGACATTCTTTAATAATGAATATTCATACACACCTGGCGATGCTGCAGGCACTTCTTTCATGTGACCCCACCACCGGGGAAATTAACATCCTGAGTAGATGAAACATCTGGTAGAGGTGACGGCATACCTTGACTTGAGCCACGTGATGATGAACCTGATGATGACCATCGTGCCATACCTTTTTTACCATGATGTCTGCTATGCTCACCTGGAGGTAAATATACAAAATGAAGTTAGATATTTTTGTTAACACACACGGTAAAAAAGTCACACCAGCTCTTTTCAAACTAACATAATATACCATAGTAAGATAGCTAAAGGGAAGAATGGTGGATGGGAAAATTCCTTCCCCCTCCCCCACCCCTGTCTCCACCTTCCCTCTCCTACTCCAAGGTGGACAATTTTGATGACAAAAAAATCATAATAAATTTGCTTTAAATTGAAATAAGTTTAGATTAAAAAATCAGGGGGAAAAAAAAAAGCGGACCACAGCACCAATGGTTGCAAATTTGTTCAGGTGTCCAGAAAGAAAATGAGGAGGAACATGGGTGATGACCTTTCTTTTTTATCACTTAAGAAATTTGCAGTCAGGATAATTAGAGGAAATAATAGATGATAATACCAAATGCAGGGTCATCCTTAAGAATAAGAAACAGAAAATAATAGTTCTGATTTGGAAAGATTGGAAAATTTATCCCCATGATTCAGAATATTCTTTTCTCCCACCGAAAAAAAAGTCAAGTTACTCCTCTGACCTGACACAACCTTTACTGAAACACATAACCATATCATCACAGGGATTACCTTTGTGTAGCGTTTCACGCCAACTTCAACTTCAAGCACACTGTCATACCAAAGCTCCACTGATGGTAAACCATGAGGATTATCCTTAGGGACATGAGAGACCGCTAGAAACTTGGACTGCGCAAAGATTACACTCTTGAAATAGACTGACTGCTCTGGCATCCATGTTTGCGTACAACTTGTTGGCTTAACCTAGAAAATAAAATTAATACAAATATTGAATGGCAGAAGTGACTTGTTCAAGAGGAAATCTTGTCTCATCAAAACTGCTTGACACGCTGCTGGTAATTCTGATATATATTAGAAATGACACTTCTGCAGTAGTTGTTGATTGGCCAATTTTGACCAATTAAAAATGTTCAATTGTATTGTATATTTTTATTCACGTTAACATGATAACTGACCATTAACACGATAAGTGACCTTTAACACAATAACTGGCCTTTAGCACGATAACTGATCTTTAACACGATAACTGACCTTTAACACCATAACTGACCTTTAACACGATAACTGACCTTTAACACGATAACTGACCTTTAACACGATAACTGACCTTTAACACGATAACTAACCTTTAACACATTAACTGACCTTTATCACAACTGACCGTTATCACAAAAGGTCATGTAGTGCCAGAGAGGTTTACACTACATCAAAATATGAATGAAAGTGTGATTTAGGAGAAGTAAACTGAAAGGTGTAAAAACACAGCAGTAAGTTAAATCCCATCACACCTCTAGAGCTTATAGAATCGGTTTTATGGTGCTAGGCGGAGTACCTAACTACCCCTGGATGGGACAACGTCCACTGTAGGTTAACTTCCCAGCCAAGCTGGTATTCATTAGTTGTTATACTCCTTAAAGTTTCAAACAAGACCAGACCTGATATATAAGCAGGTAGGGTCAGACTTTTCCTCTTTATTTTCATTATTTCTAAAACCACAAGCAATTAGGATCAAATTTCCCTTATCAATGGCTCTATAGTAGTAGTTCTCCATTTGGTCCTGGGTTGTTGTGGAAGTTGGTGTTGAGTATCAAATTAGCAATGGATGAAGTCCTTATTGTGTGTTTCAGTGGTTATTTTAATTAAGATAAGTGGTCTCATTATTTGCTGCATTAAGTTTGTGGCTATGATTTGCTGGAACAAATTTTTAAGGAGGACAAGTCATGTTCATTTGACAGCTGAGTGAACTGGAGCAAATGGGATAAGTTGTCTTGCTCAAGAACATAGCACCTCACCCTGGCTGAGATTCGATCTCGGTACCAATTAAGTATGAAATTGACACCATAAAAACTGGGCTACTGAGCTCCCAGTGGCTAAAAGCATGGCAGGCTGGAAGGAATATAATGGGTAGTGGTAAAAAAGAATAAAAAGAGAGAATGCAGTATTAATTTGTCTATGAAATTTAACCTTTGAATCCATTTACATCTTAGGACATCTAATTTAGTTCTCACACATAGGGAAGAAATAGAGAAAATAGCCTAAAAGGATTAAAATAGAAAATGATTGATTAACTTTGAAAATAAAGCAGTGTGTATGATGTCATCATCGGAAACATTCCAAGTAAAGACTTAAGTGCTGATATCTTGCTGCTGGAACTATCTTTGCAGATTACCCTGTACTATAAATATATCTATGAAGAATAAACCTTTTGTTTAACTAATTTCATTTCAACAAAACATAGTACTAACAAATGGACAGAAAGAGAAAACAGCAGTACCTTATACACTCAAACCAAACTGAAATTAGTCGTAAAGGTATCACGTTGACAATTGACCAAAAGCATGATGTGTCATCAAAGGCAACTTCAATTCAAAATAAACATTCTTCAAAAGGCTTTTAAATGATACCTTACAAAAAGAACACACTTTTCATATGCCACCTTTTGGTGAACAGATTCTTTCAAGTTTTGTATCTTAGCTCTAAAAGGATATGTTTAGCGGTCAGACAGGTATATCTTGTACAAAAGAGGAATAAAAGGTCAAACAGAACTATGAAGAAAAGACTTTTCGCAACAAATTAAGAGTGAAAACGACTGGTGTATAAAGTCTACTGTAGAAGAGTGACATCACACCCTGACTTTCACAGCTCTAATAATTAAGGAATAAAGTCTATGGTGCTGAGGTCTCTACTGCTCAGCTCATTCAAAACCGGGTATGATGTCACAGATGGGTTTGAGACACCTGAGACATAGCCAATCTGTAGACGTCTTACCTAGGTTTTGCATGAGCAGTAGCGAGCGAGGTACCTTTGACTTTATTTCTATTCATAAATACATCGGTTTTTCAGTTTAAAACCAAAATGAATTATCAAATATCAGAGATCAATTTCCAGTTCTGCTAACACTGTAATCACAATACTCGCAATACTGTTCGGATAACCACTTCATCATCTGCTTATTTACAAGAAATATTTTCCTTTAGCTATAGACCTTTACAAATCTGAATCAGCAATTTCCAGATAATCAATTTAAATAATGTCACATGGCAGAGATTCATGTGTCCATATTGGACCAATCGTATACTGGAGAAATCTTATTGACCAATAAAATACTGGAGGAATCTTGGCCATCTGCACAATTCACGCATGGTATGGGACCAAGTGTATGAAAAAAAGTTTTCATCGCACGTATCATACATGCGTTATACATGAAGAAAATATGCGCACGTATTGCTGCTCACAATGCTTCTTCGAACCTGCACCTGATTGGTTGGGAAACAAAGGAAAAGTTCCCCAGCATTTGATTGGTCGAAGTACTAAAGAAATCACATTCGGCTAAACTCGACTTGAAAAGGTCTATAAGTGCTGTATATCAACACGTATAGAAAAAAAAGTGTGTATACATTTATAGCATGTGTTTGACGCGCATGAGTGTTCTTCTGTTACCAGCAAATGCATGCGTTTGCACGGCTTATCAAAGAACATAAAAATCATGATATTTTTTAAAAATCTAAAGTAGACTGGTTGTCTTCGACCTCACCACACACTTGGTGGTAAGAAAGTCATATGATAAGTCTACTTTCAGTGGAATATGCACAAACTTTTATCATATCAGAAGTCTCTAAAACTAAAAATTGTGTGCAAAATTTCTTTGACCATGTCTACCAACTGTATTCGAACATGAGCATATTTTTTCAGTTAACCAATCACAAGCAAGGTTTTCTCTTAAGCCTCTATGAATGTATTTTGCAGTAAAATTAATTGAAAACGTTGAAAGATTCCATAGGAAAGAGCTTTAAACTTGAACATCTCCTTAATAGAATAGGATTTTTAAATGAGCACTTTCTACACTGTCTTAATGTTCTCGTTCATATAAGATGAAGTTGTTTGACCACTGAACTAATCCTCAGTAAGGTTTACATTTATAGCTAGTTTAAGGTTTGTCTCCTTAAAACTGTAAAAACATTCTTACATGGGTGAGTGAACAACAAACTGCTTGAGATGGGATCTGCAGCAAACTGAAGTGTAAAGAACGGAGCTCCGAAGCTGGTAAAGATTCCCGGTTCCCGTAGTCAATATAGACCACATCCACCCGGATGTTCTGAAGCTGGACTGGCTGCATACTGTTGATATTCAGGGGGTTATACACACCTGTGTAAGATGAAATTCATCAAAACATGTTTCAAGTATTGTGAAGAGTATTGCTTAGTTTTTTGGGGAGATAAATAACCAATATTTTCCTAAAAATTTCTAAATCCATAATAAACATTGACTGCATGCAACCTGCAACGAGACTATCAGAAGAAATCAAAACCTTTAGGAATAGTTGAAGAAAGTTGGATGGTACACGCTATCCATGGGGGTACCAACAGTGGGAATTACCACCTGCCCTCAACCCCACATGGCCCTCTGAGCAGTTGTCAAATAGCAGATGAATACAACCTAGCATTCACCCCTGACTCATCCAGCAAACATTCATTTTACCAGCTTGGTGTTTTAAAATAAGTCTCCAACCACAGCTATTGTCAGATTCTCCTTGGTCCACAAGAGTTAGATTGGGTATCTTACATCTTTTTCTCAACCACAAGGTTATAAAGGGATGGCCGTTTGATACACCAACAGTTAAGCACTATGAAGACCATCATGGGATTAACCCAAAACCTCTACCTTACCAAGCTGCTGCTATGACAATTAGATTATGCAGGTCCAAAACAATATAAGTACAAATCAAATCCAAGAGAAAGTATCAACCATGCAGGAAATAGGAAACCTCTGCTTCCACCTATAAGGGAATTTCTGCTGACATCATAGGGTCACATGACTGTGTTTACATCGCCATTTTGTAGGTCAGGAACATGGTCGTCTGCTGTACACTTAATTAGATTTACATACGTTTGCAAATAGTTATATAAAATTATTTTTGTAAGATTATTATGCCAGAATCTTCCTGCACCGTTGGTTGCACTAGCAGACATGTGCCAGGGAATAAAAAGACATTTTCTTGATTTTCATCTGATCCTGATCTACATTGGACGTAGGTTTCTACTGTAGAATGCAACTAAGCTCAAGCGATATTCATCTTCAGACAATATCGATATATCGCTAGATATAATATCGAAATGCAAATTGCAAGACGTCACATTAAAATAATATAACTGTTTTGTACCAGGTAATATTGCTCCAGCACAAAAAATGGAAAGTACAAATTTTAGAGTAAATTTACAGAATTGAATGGGAAAAATGTACATAAAACTTCAAATCAACAACCATAATTTTGAAAGGAATAATTTTTTACATTGTCTCTTTCTCAAAAAGAAATCTTAGAAACATTGAAGAAGAAAAAAATGCCATAAGTTTAAACATAACATTTTTTCACTATTTTCGTGAAACTGGTATATATATGTAGCTTTTTAGGTCCCACTTACTTGTTTTGAATTTCCTACAAAAAGGACATCATTTTTTGCACTCTTTTTCAAAGCTCTCGATATTCAGAAGTCAATCAATATTTATAGAAAATGTCCTCTGCTACTAAAAATCAGACGAGTGGGCTTAGAAATCTACACACTGTTTGTACTTGTATGCTTGTGCTGCTTACTGTACAGAAAGTCTGATGTGTGAACGGACAAATTAGTGGAAAATATCTTTTAGTTTTGATGTTTGATGAGAGATTAACAGCACCACAACAGCAAGGGTCAAATTGTGCCTGAGAGGTTAGATCATTCCAGAGGTAGGGAGGAGGGTAAACAGGGGGAGAGTGAGAGAAACACGAGAACTAAAAGCAAGAAAGCTGGGATCAAGAGAGGTGTATGGGTGAAAAAAATAATGTGGAGAGAGAGGGGGTGGAAAGGAGGACTAAATATGGTTGTAGAGGGAAGCATGATGAAGGAAGGAGATAATTTTATCCAGAGGTTTTTTTTGGAAGAGCTCGGCTACCGAGTTGTGGGCAGCGAGGGAAGCTCTTGGAAGGTTGTACAGGGGGCAAGCAAGGAGGTGATGGACTGTGAGGATACAATGGCAATTGTTGCAGAGGGGTGGGGGGAGCCAGTAAGGAGGTGGGAGTGAGTGAGGTGGGTGTGATCTATTCTAAGGCGGGTAATGTGGACGTTGTCGACATGGGATAGGTTGTGAATAGTGGATTTGATCAGAATGGTGGGCTGGATGACGTGAAGTTTGTTATCAATTTGGGAGTCCCATGAGGTTTGCCAGCGGCCACGAATAAGGGAAGTAACAAGCGGTTTGATGTCAGAAAGCGTTTTGGGAAAAGGGGTAGGGTGAGGGCAAGCTTAGCAGCTGCATCAGCCCTGTCATTGTCAGGGATGCCAACATGGCTGGGTATCCAGATTAAAAGAATATGTTTCAAGCGGAGGGGGGGGGGGGCGAAAGGAGTTTGCGGAGGATAAGGTAAGATGTGGGGTTATCCCATTTAACATTGAGTAATTAAGTAAGGACAGCCTTGGAGTCAGAGAAGATGGCAAAGAGGCTGAGGGAGAGTATTCAATAAAGTTGAGGGCGAGAAGGATGGCCTCGGCCTCGGCCGAGAAGATGGATGAGTAGTCGGGTTGCCTGCCAATGAGGGAGATGTCTTGGATGACAGCAGCAGCAGCTGTCTTGTCACCTTCCTTGGAGCCATTAGTATAGATGGAGGTATAGTTTGAGAGTTGGTCTTTGATTTGGTTGTGGAGGTTGATGAAGAGGTTAGGGTGGGTTTGGGTTTTGTGATGAATGGAGAGGTCCAGGTGGATAGTAGGGAAGGGGTGGCCCAGGAAGGAAAAGTGGGCCAGGAGAAAGTGCTGAGAGTGGTGGGATTGATGCCGAGATGGAGAAGGTCTGATTTGATGCGTAAGCTGAAGGGAGGGGATAGGGTTTTAGTCCTACTAAAGAGGGTGGAGAAACTGGGGTATCTAATTAGGTTGTAAACAAGGTTCTGGGTGTTGGTGAGGGTTCTAAAAGCATAGGAGAGGCTAAGCTTTTTACACCTTAGCAAGGGGGGTTCGTTGGCTTCAAAATGAAGGCCGGTGATTATGAAGGTCCTGTAGGCACACAGACAAAGCCCGAGGGCTTCATTCTGGATGGTGTTGATGTGATTGAGGTAAGAATTGTGAGCGACACAGTAGACAATATTGCTGTAGTCAAGCTTGGCATGAATGGTGAGCCTGAAGATTTTGAGGAGAGCATGACGGTTTGCACCATAAGTGGTATTGGAGAGGAGGCGGAGAAGCTTGAGGGAGCTCTTGGAGTTCTGTTTCAGGTTGGTAATGTGTTGTTTGTAGGAGAGCTTGTGGTCTAGAGTTAAACCGAGGAACTTAGTATCTTTTAGTTTTGAGCATGAAATCTTTTAGTTTTGAGGATAAAATCTACTTTCAGGTGTCAATTAAGGGCTTTTCTATATAAATTTGGAGAAGCGGTATTCCTTTTGAGAAATTTAGATGCAATGTTTAAGGATTTAAAATCCCATTGATTGCAAATCACAAATCAAGAAAATTAACTTATATTATTGCACAATGTCCATAGCGGCCTGTACATACAGAGCACAGTAGTAGTGTGTGTCCGGAATTAAGAATTTCCTGCCTGTGGAACATAATTTTAGGTAATATTTATTGAAATATTGATGACTTCATCAACTCTTAACATCATTGACTGCCTGCAACTTTGATATTATTACAAATTACAAACTTTTTGTGGCTGCATAGTAAGGAAAGGTGTATGTTTGCTTGTCATGTTAACTTTATTATTAGATCATGTATAGCACAATATTGATGGAAAACATCATATTGATATGACCCTTAAACTTAATATCGACCATATTGATATGGGTCAATATCAAATAATATCGAAATGTCAATATATTGCCCAAGCTTAAACCGTGACAGCTTTCAACCAATGGTTCACATTAAGATTTGCAGTGAGCACTTTATAATGTATCAGGCATGAAGGCTTTGTCTGAGTATAACAAACAATCAGATGGCATTCACGTAAAGTTTCCTCTTCATATTCCCGGTGAATATATAAAACCTAAAGAAAATATGAAGGTAAATCGGAATCCAACAAAAAACTGCAATCAGTAAATTCGCTGAAGTGGTAGATAGGTTGGCATGCAGTGTATGTATGTTGTACGTGTGACGTAACTGAGCTGTTGAAGACGTGTGAAACGCAGCGGTGCCCTGTCCTGCAAAATGACTTCTGGTGGAATTAAAGTCATGTGATAAAATCCCTCTATTCTGTCTACTTTTATTTACAGGAAATGTTTGAAGTATTTTACAATTACTCACCTACTATCCGAGCCCGATACCATTGTTTGTCTTGTGAAAATCTTGCACAGACGTACAGACCCACACTTGGAACAGGGTAAGGTATGCTGGCCATGTTGGCACTGTACATTTTGCTGAAATTGTTTAAAAAGAAATATCAAATTGATTTTTTTAAATAAAAGTTGTGATATGGTGTACTAAGCATGTATATAACATACAATACATACTCATCTAAAAATCTGCACTTTTTGGGACCAAATTCTGAATCAAATTAACCTAATAATTCACAATAATCAAAATATTCCTCCTTGTTTCTTTCAATACATTCATGTAGCTTAAATAACACAAATCACCATAGATCTTCTGAAACCTATCAAACAGATTAATCAGCAGAGTATTTCTGTGAATTTTTATGATAGAGAACTATTAAAAGCCATCTGTCGTGATAAAAATGTGGCAGTGTACATTTTATTCCAAACGATACTGATTGGCCTATCAATAAAAGTGCACATTATACCAATATGTTTCAACCAATCAAAACACACGAAATTGAAATCTATTTACCTCCATGTTATAGACGGTAAGTGGCCTTTAAAGAAACAAATTGGTGTAAATACCATGTTGATATCTTATTCTGTGTAGGAGTTATTGCACTTCAACGATTTCTTCCGTGTGTTGAAAACTACCTTGCAGTGTAAAGTATGATGTCATAATTGCAGATCCAAGATCATTCTTTACGTATTTCTTACAAATTTAATTTTTTTAAATTTCATTTAGTGTGTAAGGTAGATGAACAGATGGGAAAAACATGTTTTTATTAAGTGCAAATTATACCCCATCTCAATAATTAAAAATATGGTTCCAATATTTAAAATGCAGGCAATTGATTTTCAAAAAAAACAAAAACCTTCTTTTTTTTCAATGAAAATAAGACATTTTAATCGAGCAATTGTCACAACAATCCCAAAAATACTTTCAAATGATTTCTAAACTATGTAGCTAAAGTGCATTAATAATTGTGTAGAAGGTGAGTCTCTGATATCACTCCCATTTCTTAAGACTTCCCAAATCAGTCATTTCTTGAAAAGTGGACAAAACCATAATCAAAATGTTACACATAATAGCATCAGAAAAAATGAATAATCGACTACTTACTTTATACTGTCTGAGATGTGAGCAAGAGGCGAGTTGATATTCTGAATCCAGAAAAATGACGGATTTATGACTTCACTCACAACCACTTGGATGCGATCACCCTCTTTCAAATACAATTGACCAATCTTGCCAGGAGCAGGTTGAGGCAACCCAGCTTTTGGAGATGGAAGTTGCAAGGAAGGATGGCTTTGAGGTGATGGGAGAGGGTGGCCTAGAGGTGAGAGGAGGGGTTGCTCTTGCGTCGGGGGTAGCACATGACCTGGAGGTGGTAATACTTGTTGACTCTGTTGTGAAGGTAACTGTTGATCCTGCTGTGAAGATAGCGGTTGACCCTGCTGTGAAAGTAACAGTTGACCCTGTAGTGAAGGTACTGGTTGACCCTGTTCTGTAGGTACCAGTTGACCATATGGTGATAACAAAGGAGGACTCTGATGTGAAAGCGATGGGTGACTTTGGGATTGTGGCTGATTTGGCATTTGAACATGAAGAGGGATTGAATGGGTGGGTGGTTGCTGAGAGAGAATTGGCGGTGACCCCTGTTTGGTTTGAGCAAGCTTTAATGGTGAGAGAGTACCCTGTGTAATTAGCTTTAATGGTGAGTGAGTACCCTGTGTAGTTGCCAATGACACTGATGCATTAAAGCTACTCTGGGAAAGGCTGAGATGTGATAAGCCAGGGGGAGTTGGATTCCCTATCTGTCTCTGATTGATCTTTGGTTTCGTTGACAAAGATGATTGGCTCAGTTGTGAAGAATCTGCGCTATACCCATCGCGACTGCCCCCATCAAGCTTTTCAAAAAATCCATCTATATTTGTCTGTGATTGGTTGGATAAAATTCTTGACCTATGATTAGCCTCTTTATTTTGTGGGTCACTTTCATTTTCATTTCGCTTCGAAAGAATTTCCTCCCCATCTGATCTGGAATGTGTTACAGCGCCCTCCATTTCCCCTGGATTAGTGCATTGCATCGAATCAAATAATGCCTTCGCCTTCACAGGACTGATAAATTCCTCCTTGCTAGAGTCATTTGGCATGGTCACTTTTCTCTTTGTGGAAGCTCTGTCTACAGAGACTGATACTCCAGTAGGAGATACATTCCCCTGTTCGAGAGATTTAGCAAACGCTACAACCTGCTCCGACTTTATACTATCATCTGCTCTTTTAGCCCCTGTATTTTCTTCAGCTAATGAAATGTTGTAGTCGCTGAGAGAAGTTTCTTCTTCATGTACTTTTGCTTCATCATCAGTGTCCGATGAAGAGTCGCTTGAAGCTGGTAGATACAAAAACAAATAATTTGTTGAATTCATCTGCAAGATTCTTACATTGAACAACTACGCCATCCTCACAATATTGTTGTTTTCCAAAAAACAACAAAAACATTTTAATTTTTTTTTTATTTAAGGACTACTTAATTCACAATTTATACTATCTCTTCGATAACAGATTAAATCAATAACTTGTAAATGTTTGTAGCAGGGTTTGGTTTGGTTTGTTGATGTTTACCGGGATGATGCAGCAGGGATTGAAAAATTGCTTGTGAGGTTGTTCAGTACAAAAAGAAAAAGAAAAAGTTTTTGGCAGGATCTACCCTTTAGACAATGATTTTTATAATACAACTTGTTGTTACTTAAATAACAATATTTGCAAAAATTCTAAGGACAACATACCATACATATAGACCAACAAGACAAGTTACTCTCAAATGGAGTTGCTAATCCTTGATATTTCATAACATAACTACTGTAGAATTACAGCACTCCGCCCCCTGTTCACTCCGCCCCTGTTCATTCCCCACCGAAATACAATCTACCTCAGAAACCCTCGACCCACCAAGTTCTAACCCCAAACAATCTCTTTCTCACGATTGATCCTTATTGCCATTTACATTTTAAACACTTGAGGATCATCACTTGTGATCTTTGTTTTCAGTTTATTTCAGGCTAAGCATTCATTGTTTGAACTCTATTCAGGGGTAGATTTACATTCCATCATTTTAATTCATGGCACAAGCCAATTGTTTTGATTTCTTTGATACCAAAGACCACTTCACTTGATTTTCTTTTGAGTTCAGAAAATTGATTGTATGACTGTTCTTTCATGGCATGAGTTCATTGTTCAGCACATTCTATTGGAAAGTTTCGACTAAGGCATGATAAATCTTGCCCTAAAATATCCCCAACCCTCCATTTCTACTATCCCCCTGTTCCAATAAGTCCCAAATTTGAATCACTTCTTCCTTAAGCAGTAACAAAAATCCAATCATCAGTTACTGAGATATCTTGATGACAAACAAATAGACAGACAAAGAAACAAAGAGAGGCAAAAACATAACTTTCTGTCCAACTTCGTTGACGGAAGTAAATGTTCTTACCTTTCCTTGCATTATAGACTTATAGTGTAAAACACTTACAATTTAACCTCGGTAGAGATTCTGTAATTTGGATGAGAGAATTCAGACAAGTTTCAGCTGCCAAATTAGCTTCTTGGTATTTCTTCATAAACTTCTTTGTGATTCCTTTACATTAAAGAATGCTTCTCCAACATCAATAGCCTAAAATAGAAAAGTATGTGAATTGATTTGACATGTCGCTGTATCAACAGTGAACAGTGAAGGTCACATTGTGCCAGAGAGCTTCAATTTTTACCATGAATCAAAAAAATGAAAGGTGCATTTGTGGAGAAATTATATTACATATATTTAGTGGTGCAATAGTATGAAACAGACAAGTAGCAATCATTTGTAAAGGACTTGAGTTTTTTTTATAATATTGTTGTAACTGATATAAAAAATAAAGCAGAGAATATGTTAGATGGTTGAGGTCCTTATTTCATGGTTTTATGATCAATTAAGTGGGATTAGGAAGTATTACCTGGAAAGGAAATATAGTCTCTTTTTACATAAATACAGGATATTTTTGACCGAAAAAATTCCAGCAGTTTATACACAAAAATGTTTGGCTACTGGTTATAGATACTTTCTATGGTTTTGATAATTCATAGATAAAAAGTCATACATGATATTATTTCATATACTTAGAACACTAAAAAAAGAGAGAAATCTTGGCGTTGCTTACTGCTTTGGTTTGTGTTGTAACGTCTCTTTTGAGTTCATCAAGGTGCTTCAGGATCATCTCCTGTTGCTCGCTAATCTCGCTGAGTTTCCTCTGCAGCATGTGACGATACCGATTTTTATGTGAAGCTGATGATGCCATGTTCCTCTAATAGTAGAAAGGAATCAATATTTTCAGCGAGTGTTCAAATGTCCATATTTGTGATGAATAGGGCAAAGAAAAGTTAATGTTGCTACTTTAGGTACATGAATCCAGTACTTTTATTTAGATTTGATTATATTCTAAAGTTTGAAGTTAGTGGGAAATATATTAGGGATTTATACCAGAGGACGTGGGAGAATGTTTAAGATTGCAGTGAAAACACTCAAAACCAACTGTTTTTCTTATGCAGCCTAACATTAAACACTGCTATGGTTGCTGCTTGGTTAAATTTTAATATAATTTTTCAACATAAATTTGGTCTAAAGCATAAAACAGCACAAGGAAAAACTCTGATAAGTTTTTGCCCTGCTTAGCACAAAAATCATATAAATTTGAAATAAGACAATATTCCAATTAATCAGCAAATGCTTTTATGGAATAAATGATCATAATTATAGAGATTTAAGGGGGCTGTTATTGCTAAGATTTTACTGTAGGCTACTGTCATTTACCATTTTCAAATTCAACTTCAAGTGCAGCTGTAGTGTAACATACCTAGGCCTATCCAAACCAATGACCTATTCTTCCACAGAAAAGAGGTAAGTTGTATAGAGCACATATTCCAATCTACTGATTTGGGTATATGCCCATGTCCATTGAAAAAGATGCCTACACACTAAACATAAGTCAATGGGATTTAACGTGTCTCCAGAAAAAGTTTGCAGATTTTTTCTGGGAGCATTTATTTTCGATATCAAAATCAACCCTCTTCTCATTGAAAAATCAAACACACTTATTTCAGTTTGTTTACTTTGCAGTTGTAAAAGTTGGAGAGAAACAACTAAAAATGGTCAAATTAAAGGAAAGAAAAAAGGACAACAATGTTTTTCAAAATCGTGCAATGCTCTGAACAATACATGTGTGTGTGCACAAATGAGATGTAGTACCACTCTGAAATTAGAATGCACAATATTTTGAATATCTTATGCTCGTGGTACGAATGTACACATCTTGCGTTATACGCATTAGAATTGCAACGCTCAAACAGTGCAATACAATTCCTGTGCTGCATATACCCCCGTGAAAGTTGCTAGTGAAATTCTCGCCCATGTTGTTTTTTCTCTAACTTGTGTACTTTTGCGTAACAAAACCATGACTGGCGTACAAATTTCAGTTCTACTCAGGAATTTCACTGTAAAAGACCACAGAACCAAAAGTTAAAGGAAAATAACAACTTTTGCTTCATTTTTACCATAAGTTTTCCTCAATGATAGCCTATCATTGTTTGATTCGAAACATCTCCTTATATGGAGGACTAAGGTTTTTGTGTTTACAAGGTAAAGGAAAAACATTGGTAGCCATCGGAAGTAAAAGTTTGTTGTTTCGGTGATGCTGCGTAATATTGAATAGCATCCCACCCCCCTTCAGTTTGCATAGTTTGCTTCGTGGTGTAGTGCTTTGTCCTCTCACCCGCATGACCCGAGTTAGAATCCCAGTGGGTCTGCAACCAGTGGGTTCACAACTGGTTATTAAAGGCCGTGGCCATCTTGATATGTTCAGCACTGGATGCTTTCGGGAATCCCCGAATCCCCCCTCCCACTATATCCCAGATCAACCACCCCCCGAAATCCAAACCAACCACCCCTCAATCCCAGACCAACCACCCCCCGAATCCCAGACCAACCACCCCCCGTATCCCAGACCAACCAACCCCCGAATCACAGACCAACCACTCCCCGAATCCCAGACCAAACACCCCAAATCCCAAACCAACCACCCCCAAATTCCAGACCAACCATCCCCGAATTCCAGACCAACCACCCCGAATTCCAGACCAACCACCCCTGAATTCCATACCAACCACCCCCGAATCCCAAACCAAGCACCCCTGAATCCAAGACCAACCACCCCAAATCCAACCACCCCCAGAATCAAAGACCAACCACCCCCGAATCAAAGACCAACCACCTCCCGAATTAAAGACCAACCACGCCCCGAATCACAAACCCACCAACCCTACCCCCTTGAATCACAAATCCACCACCCCCGAATCACAAATCCACCACCCCTGAATCACAAATCCCCCCATCACAAACCAACCACCCCCGAATCACAAACAAAACCCCGAACCCCAAATCACAGACCAACCACCCCCCGAACACCAAAACACAGACTGCCCTTCTGTATCCCAGCCTCAAATTCAATATTTTTACTGACCCCTTTTCCACACATTTTCTGGAACTGCCTACCTTGCAAGCTTTCGTGGAACTGGTAGTGGTAATTACTAATACTAGGCTATGCTATATTATATAAAGTGAATCTAAAATTTTAAGTTTGCATTTTGTCGACTCCTAGCCGATGTACAAAAACTTCACTAATAAAATAACTCAACACATCGATACCACGAGAAGTATACAAAAATCAAATACCGTTTTCAAATAATTTCAAACGCATGAAGTCGGTGATTAAACCATCTCTCCATGGGCCATAATCACTGTATCCAATCTGCAATTATCAGTTTCTTGAAAAGTTAGCATGAGTTTTTGGAGATGTGTTTACTTAAAATCGGTGGCGCATCTCTGGAATTAATATTTCCCACATATACCGTAACATATACCGCGCCCACTGCGTGCAGCCTATGTGTTATGACTGCATTTTATACCAGAGAGTGAAGGGCGAAGGCCGAGAGGCAGAAACCCCTTTACCTACAGTGTGATACTTTTTGGTTCGTCCCCACCCATGCTGCTTCCAAGAGAGGGCAGCAGATATGTCGGTACATTGAAAATTGGAGTCAATAAGAAAAAGGCAAAGTTGCGAATTTAGCCTAAAAAACAAAATTGAAATTCCGTACTCCGCAAAATTAATTATATTTATATAAGTTTTAATCATAATTTGTTTTTCTAACCAAGATCAATGTTCATTTCTTTTCAAACAAGAACACAAAAACAACGATTTCGTTTTCCAACACATGCAGGACGCAAACACTTTAGCGCAGTACTAAATTGTAGACGGGCATGTCGCACTTACTAACTTAGGCCTAACTGATAAGTAAATTTTAAGAAAAATACTAACGCGAACACTTTTATGATAAGGGATAAATGATCAAAACTAGCAGATGTCTTGAACAATTTCAGTAAACCTGAAATAATTGTGCCAGTTGTTAAACAGTCTGAAGCTAGCTAACGCCGAACGTACGCCGTTAGTTTCACAGGTGTTCCTAACGTTAAGGCAGCCTATATACTTAATACACACACACACACACACACACACACACACACACACACACATATATATATATATATATATATATATATATATATATATATATATATATATATATATATACTTAATACACACACACACACACACACACATATATATATATATATATATATATATATATATATATATATATATATATATATATATATATATATATATATATATATATATATATATATATATATATATATATATATATATATATATATATATATATATATATATATATACCGTATATGAAAATTCTTTTTGACTCATGAGTCTTAATTACATTTTTTGACTCAACCAGTCAACTCACACTTGCTGGAGACTCCCTTCTTCGTTTATAAGCCACAGTATTTGGGTTTTTTTTTCTGATGAGATGTACAAACGATGGATACTTCTACCGACATTACATTCATGACAGTGTAAAAGTCCAAGTTTGCTGCAAACCAAAGAAACGTTGCGATGACGTCATGAAGAAGCAGCACTTCCATTGGTTTGCAGCAAATTGTTGGGCTTTTACACTGTCATGTCGGTAGAAAATCCATCGTTTGTAAATCTCATCAGAAAAAAATTTGCAATGTAAATTAATTTTGTACCAGATATTAGTGAGCTAAATACCTGTATATCATTTTGTAGTACACATTACCCTGCCCAAATGTTTTCTGACTCCAGGCACATGTATAATGATTTTTCTGGGCAGTGTAATGTACTGTTATCAGGTTATGAGGAAATGAAATGGTAATTTTAGTGTACCCTTTTTAGACATAAACTTTTGTCTGCCTAACCAATAAAAAAGGCACAAACCCCAAGACTGAAAATTCAACATCAAAACCAGCAGACCAGGCTTTTATTTGCAGTAAAAAGACATGAAAAAATACACTTCAACATGTCGTTTACTAGGCTTAACTCAGTTGACTATATGCCACACTCTACAACCATGGCAATCTATAGTTGTTAGGTTGTGTCGGGAATGGAGGGTGTAGTTTCAGAATGGTGAGATTAGGTGATTGTGATATCTGCAGGTGCTTCGGTTCTTTAATGTAGATCTGGGGTTTCGTTTGGTTTAAGACGATGGCCGCCTAAAAACAATTCTTTTTGCCCTTCCATTGCTTATATTTAGAAATCTGGTTAATTCCTGAGTAGTGAGTAAAAGAATGTCATTATCTTTGCGGCTTTTCCTTAACCTTGTCCGCAAACAACGCATTAATATCCAGGTGTATAACCCGTGAAGGGTAACAGTCAAAATACATTCTCTCCTGGATGCAATTGAAGCGATCGCACGTGTAGGAATTAGGCAGTGCTTGTATCCATTATTTTGAGACTGTGTAAGCCACTAGGAGTGTCTTATTTGTTTCTTATGTGTTTGGAATAATATTTCTCAGAATACAGAGTTTGTTGAACTTGAACCTTAAAAGACGTTGTCTTTATTATAACTCTAAGTTAGTTATAAAGTAGCAATCCACGACAGTTGCATAGGAAACCCTCAAATTTGGTTGATTTCTGTTTGTTTCTTAAAAACTCATGTTGTGAAATTGTGTGATATATCTAAATCTACATCATGTCACTTCACAAAGTTTGCTGATTTCAGCTAAATCTGTAGTGATAAATAAAGGACTTATAGCAGTATGGTCATCCACAGAAGATGTCTCATAAGGAAACTGTCTGGAATGTTTGTAGACTTGATTACTAGTTGTTACAGTTAAATTTATACAGGTAATCATTGCAGTAAATCAAAATTGTGATGTCAAAGCTTGTTACTTTTTTTTGTAAATTGGTTACCTCCACAATGAAGACCTAATTCCTCTATAATAAATGTACATGGAAATTTATAGGAATGATTTTTAGAAGTTAAAGGCAGAATAATATGTGTTTATCAGTTTTAAACACCTGAATTTACACACATTTCATGTAACCTGTATCAGTTGTTTAAGTCAATTGATGTATATTTCCTGTATTATTTACAAATAATACTTTCTTTACCCTACACACAATTGAATTATTTAATGTTTTCCCCTTCAACACCAGAAAGTTCAAGAAGGTTTGAGATGGACATGGCAAACTACCAATTCATTGGGTTGAACCACATAAACTGATAAGAGTTAATAGTTTCTCCTGACAAAATGAACCCAACTGTAACAATGATTGCATATGCCATAGAGCTAGTGTTTTGCCCGAGCTATTTGCCTTCACCTTATTTTTGGCATAAATAATATTCCCTTCACAAATATGGGTTATTTCATTTCCGGTGTTCATCAATTCTTTGCCAATTTTTGTTTTAATTCAAGCAGTATACACAAAGCACCAGGCGAATTAAGTTAGGTTTGGGCAGCTAATTTGAAGCAAGTCATAGCCTTAATTCTTGTTTATGTTAGTCAAGTTCTAACTTGCATGTAGTCTTGCAAGAATGTAGCTATTATTAGTTATATCCCACAATTCACTTTTTGACATAACTGGTGGCGTTCGTAAGGCCGCAGACCAGTAAACAATAGCATTCTTACAATGTCACTTTGTCAGCATACAGAAACGTGTTAACGTGCAATAAATTACTGCCGAACGACGGTAAATAATTCCATAACTAGCAAGAATGTAGCCTTTTTGTAGGCCTAACAGCTAGGTCTGAAATTGAATAGGTTAAGTTGGTAACTTGAATTCTTCAGCCTTTTTCATACTACCTGATAATCCCGAGCCGAAACTAGACTTTAATAACTAGGCCTAGGTCCACCTTAGTAATATTACGTTGTAAATCTCTAGGACCACAGATGTCTGACTGCGTACGCATTTTTTATGAAAAATAAAAAAGGCCGACAGCAATTACCACGGAACGGAGGTGTAGGCTTAGGCCTACAGGTGGCTAGGGCCGGCCCATCGTTAACGTTAAATAAGCCTACGGTGTTGACCGACCTTCACCAACAAGGCTAGGGCCTAGGCGTAATGCATAACGGCTTCGATAAGGTTAGGCAGTAATTCCTTTAAAATGCTTTAAACTTTCAATTTGTCATGTTCAGACGTAAAACAATGAGTAATAGTTGCATTGGCATCGTACCGTACCGGTATCGCGAAAAGTACCTGCACTGGTGTGTGCATGGTTTGTCAAAACAAATTCGCGCTTGATCCATGAATGACGTCAAAATCAAAGTTGTTATATTAATGATTTATACAATTATTTGATTATTGAATTAATAGTGCACAAAAAGTAACGATAAAATTAAATCGTTTTAAAACAAATTTAAATCAACAATTTACGTAGAATATTTTTATTTACACATTTCTTTGGTGTCTTCTACTTTTGAAATACTTAAATCTCTACTGCCCTCACTAGGAACCAACATGGGTAGGTGACTTAAAAAGTATCACTGATTTCGCAACACTAGGTATAAGACTCGTCTCTCGGCCTTTACGTAGTATAGGGCGAATGACGTCATGCTCTGGTTATGCTTAGGAAGTTGGGAGGTTTCCGCGGGAAATTTTGAATTGCTTTCTGGCAATAAATTCAAGAATAGAGTTTTTATAACGAAATCGTAAATGGATTCAAAAGTACATATTAATAAGGTTAAGCTAAATGAAACTTAATAAAATGTAAAAAGTGGATTATTTTAATGATATTGGGGAGCAAGTGATAGGCCTAATAGTACCTTCCCCACTTAATTCAGGGGTTACACAAGGGAATGAGGGCGAGGGGAATTTCTTCCCAATTTTACAATTCTGTAAATTTGTTGGGCTGGCTGTCAAACTACAGGTCCTGGTCCGAAGGGGTAAGGGACTAGAGTAAGACTAGGCTACGTGTGTTTATAACACAGCCTAGAAGTTGAACATTAGGCCTAGGCCTTACTATTAATTGTTGTGAGTTCAGATTTCGTTTTATGAGGGGAATTTTTCCATTTATGTTTTCTATTACATGGTTGGGCTAATGCAGTAATTAAATGGTTCATGGACAAACATCTTAATTGACAGTTGGGCTCCTTATTTATGCACTTGAAAGTGTGTGACTTATTCGGTGTGACTCGCCCGGACAAGGTGAGTCATTGCACCAAGGTGGGTGACCAACACTCAGTCACTTTTGAACTGGTTAGCCATCGCATTGAAAACAAAATAGGCCTAATGTTGTGTCTTTCAGAGCTTGCATGTACAACATTAGAGACAAAAAGTCAGGAAAAGATACTTCTTTGCATTTTCAAAGTATAATTCAGCAATGATTTGTGATATGTTAAATGGAATGGCATAATACAGTGCTATTGAATTAAATATATTCATACATTTCATGTGTCTTACATTTGGCCTACATATTGCTTTTGATCATCATAAACATCTAGTTTGGGGAGACCTGGTAATTGTTTTAATTCATCTCTTTCAGCCCAACAAAAAGACAAGCTATGTCATTTCGGACAGCATTTGCAAGTATGTAACTGAGACAGCTGATATGACTGAAAGCTTACGGTGGTGCTAAAATAAATGACATAGCTGATGGTTAGTATGTGGTATATTACTGATTTTGCAAAACATAAGTACATGTTCATTTTGAAGTAAAGTAGTTAATTAAAGAATTGCTGATACAGTACTAAGCTTGTTCCTATTTAAAACAAGACAAAGTTGCAAAAGGTTTTAATAACAATGATATAAAATTCCAATAAATATTCTTTAACATTCATCAATAAAACTACAGCCTATATGTAAGTTCTTGTGTTAACAATGTTTTGTAGCAAAAATCACTTTTGGTTCAGTATACTATATTTATTACAGAAGAAAAATATGATGCATGTACATTGCTGATGTTAGCAGCTTAATTTACCCATGAAGTAATGGATTAGTTCAGTGGTCAAGCATGTCAATCTTACATGAAAGAGGACTTCAAAAGAAACACTTTAAAAATTTATTTAAGAATTATTTTCCTAACTTTCTATGTTTTGACATATCCCATTGTTTTTCAATCACAAAATCCCACAACAAAATATAATAGAATACACAAAGACTGAGAAATCTGAGGCTATGACATTAAAACTAGTCTATTTCAGTTGTTTCTACACAAATGATACCAAACTTTAACTTTAGATATCTCCTTAATGGAAAAACATTTTTAAATGAAATGCTTTCTTCACTTTTGTTTGTTTGTTTTGAAGTCCTCTTTCATATAAGATAGACTTGCTTGACCCCTGAAGTAATACTTTAAGCTTTTACAGTACTTATGTGTCGCTTAGGCGGCCAAGTTGAATTTTCACATTGTTTCCTAACATAATTGTTTACACTGTTACTGTTGACATTGAAGTTTGAAGTTTCTATGTAATCTGAAATACTGTTGTAAAAATATGATCATTTGAAATTTATCACATTTGGCTTCACCCACTCTCTAGCAGCCTAGACAAAACAAAAAAGAGTTTTAAAAGAGTGTTACATTACTCAAAAATGAACAAACTTCCATATGAGTGACTGCAACGATATACAAATTGAATTAATATGAATGCATTGAGAGACATGTTGTCTGCTAGACATCTCCTAAACCTGTAAAAATCGTTTAGATTGAAACAGACAGTCCTAGTCCTAGTGCTCAATGTTCATTTTTCAAACTATACATCACCGATGCCGAAGCTCGACCCATGAAGCCTAAACTACTATTTCACCCCCAATTTCCATTCCATCAGAAATTTCAAAACAGTAACAATGCATTAAACAAATACAACAGAATACATTAGTGTCGGTAAATCTTGAACCCTGAAAATATTTCATGCTAATATACCATACTGATTGAACCACTGAGAAACTATCTGCGAGTAACTCCTTGGTTGAACTATACAAGTGCCCTTGAAAATAATACACACTATGTAAGATATAGAATCAATGCTCATTTGTCAGCCACTAATATATTTGACTCGTAGCTGTATTTTAGGGTGTATTGGCATGTAGCAATTTCTATATTGGTTGAAGAGTGTCAACAAATCAGAGATGGTGTCCTCAGTGAAAAGAAACTTTTTGTTTTATTTTAGCTGTAGGGAAGTTTGTTAAATGTTATAAATTGTGAGATCATCAGAGCAGTTGAGGCAGACATATTTTTAGCAAGCATGGTTTTCTTCGCACGATGATTCATCTGTCAAATCAAAATTGCTTCTTCAATCAATGGCGCATCTGTTACGATAAGTTTTTCTTCTTACAATCTACTAGCCACCTCAAGATGGTTGGAGCTCTCATCAAGCAAAGCAGCATTCACGACACCTCCCAAAATTCTGTAAGGATTAAAAGAATAACAATTTATCAATAAACAACCATTGTATGCTGACCACAACACATATTCATGTAAATGCATTAAGGAAATATCCCTTCCATCAGACTGCACAAAAATAAACTACTTCCTTAACAAAGTTTGGAACTGATTTACAACAAGTGTATGATCATAAGTAACCTCAAACACTATCCATATCACATTCTAAATTTTATGAACAAAACTTAAAATTAAAGCAATAAAAGTACTTAAATTCAGCAAAAACTTGGAAAACCCTATGGAAGGTAAGGTTTTCAAAATGAATTTTACAACCATCTTTTCATAGTCTATTCAGACTGTGTGGCAGTTCTTTTTAAGCAAGATTACTGTTAAATTTAGCAAGGACACTAAATTGACTATCATGAGAACATCAGATGAAAAATAAAATTACAGATATAATAAGTAGATATTTTATGAATGCTTTGTTTAAAATGACTAAATGTTCAAAAAACAAAAAGATTAAAGCGGGAAAGTCTTGAAAATGAGGTAAATTTGAATATAACCATCAACAAAATTTAGGAGAATATGATTCAAGCCTTTTTATTTTTCTCAGTAATTCGCAGGGAGGACCTTTTAAATGCCAGAATAGTTTTTATTCATGTGGGAACAAACAACTTTACGTCTGGTCATCATGAATGTTTCCAGCATGTAGCCCTTGAGCACCACCAGTCCGTCATCAAAGCTGCAAGGGACTGCGTTACTGTGCCAGTGGTGGTATCTGGTGTTTTAACTTGAAGTGATGGGTAAGATTTGTTAAAAAAATTCAAGTATTTTTATATGTGAATGCAAAAAGTTGGGAAGGAAGTCTCATTGGTTTTGAAAAGGTTTGTGTAACTGGGAGTTTTACTGATGTAGTAGACTGAGTTTTGGCAATTCTGGGGATTTGCTACAATTTTTGTTGCATAAGACATGCACTTTTAAGAACTAATGAGATATCTAGAGGAAACTTGAGCTTTATTGCTTCAAACTTTACATTGTACTATGAATGCAGCAAACTAGGAATTTAAAGTTAGTAAGTCTCAAGTGTTTCAGTTTACAATTAGCGACAATGTATGTTTTTACAAGTAGCAAAGATACAAAAAATAGTGTCAAGAATTGTATAGTCATGGTCGTCAGTAACAACAGCTGTAATTAATAATGCAAACACAACCAACAACCATACACAAGCTAACCTCATATGTGACCGTTGCACCTGTTTCACAAAACAAATTATCTTAATTGTTATGCAAAAATCTTCATTTAAATAAACATAAGAACTAGCTCCCACTATACTCATTCATAACGTCCAATGCTGTCAATACCTGCCCCTTTTGATGTCACATGCACACACAACTGAACACTGGGAAAACATGAACAATGAATCAGGGTGATAGTACATATGTTTCCTTCATTTTCAGCGAAGTACCGAACAAATTAATTGTGATGTATAATGCGCTCTTGGCAAAAGTATGTGAAGAAGAAGGGGCACGCTTCACGGATCTTGGGTCCAACTTTGATGCAGGCAATGGAAAGCTGTTCAGGTGTGTATACAAAACTGTGATTCTGTAAATCATCTTCAAATGATCAGGGGAGTTCATTTCACAAAGTTATAATTCATGGTTTTTAACAATTCTTGAATTTGGTTATGACAATTGTTTCAGTGGTCAAATAGTAAAAATTTGGTTTGAAAGACAAAATTCATGAACTCATATTAACTTGGTGATTAGATTTTGACTGAATGTAACTTATAGTAGAGGGATTGGAAGTTAAAAAAACCACAACTTACATTTTTTGTTTGTTATTGTTTACCATACAGCATGATGGGCTGCACCTAAGTAGAGAGGGTAACATTCTGCTGGTCCAACTCATCCATAACCTTCTGCACTGGCACCTGTCAGAAGACAGACAAATTTACATTAGGCAGCAAATGAAGATCAGAGCTTTCATAAAGGAGTCCCTCGCAAAACCAATGGTAATAAGTGCTACAGTGATTAGCATCAGTTTTCTGACTGGATCTTACCACACAATAGAAAAAGAAAAGCATTCCGTTTTACATTTAATCATTTGCTATGATAACAGCAGTTAGTTTAAGGCCTTCAACCAAATGTTATACCTCCCAAAGCAATATAACTTATCATTTAAGTATGGGTGGCCTTTTTCTTTACATGCCATTAAAATCATGACATCATTAACATATCAAACTGTTGACTGTAATTATTGTTTTTCTTTATTACGATTTCAAATTTTCAACAATCCTTGACCCTTTCCCCCCCTTCTACCCTGTTTCAATGTTTGGACATGACTTGGACCTGCAACTTTTAACAATCTTTTTCAACATTGAAATGGGGTGGAAATGTAAAGAAAAATGGTCAAATACTTTTGTCCATAATTGTAGTTTGTAAGAAGTTATTCTTTCTTTTTCATGAGTCTAGAGATTTTCATTTGTAAACACACTTTCTGATAAAACTTCAACCTTATGTCAAAGTATTCTAGAAAGATTATTTCAAAAAAAATTACATCAACAAATATGCTTTGTGTGGCAACTATGGGGTAAATGATGTCATCATTCACAGTATTTCCACAGATTAGAATGGCAGCACCTCAGTCAAAACTTCAGATATGGATAACTTGATACACATGATATACAATCAAGGACAATTGTCACTTTTTGTATACCTACAAAGTGACACAAATTCTTAGAAGTTGTCTCCATAAATCAAAACAAGACTATATAAGTGTGCATGACAAGCAGCTGAATCATATAAACCAGAGAGGTAAGTTTCATGGAGATTAGTGAAATGAAACTGCCCACAAATAATCTAGTAGATATAGAAGTTGAACAATATTTTTTGTCTCTTTGCAGAAAAGGTTGTTAAAGTGCCACAGAAACCTTCCAAAAGCAAATGGCAGCAGAAGTTCAGTGAGACATGAAAAGCACAACAAAAACGTTCCAAAATCAAATGACAGCAGCAGATACAAACAGACCAAGACTACTTCTGTGAGACGTGGAAAATGCAACATCAGATATAATCGTGCAAGGTATAATTTCCATAATTAATCAATGCATTTGTATGTTGTCATCAAAAATTTCATATTTTGTATTTTGTTTTCTTTTGTACAGTATTTAAGGTGGATTTTTTAGAAATGAAGGGTGCACCACTTTGAGAAGTCAAAGTTCAAACAGAAACAAACTTGGTCACGCACCACTTGTGTGTCTTTGTCTGGAAAAACATATTACCCACTAAATGATTTAATTATCATTTCAGTCAATGTGCAGGGAACCTGGCATTAAAAAAGGGGGGTTGTTTGTTTGGGTTTAACAGCGATTTAACTTTAAGCTTCCCCAAAAAAACTATTGCTCCTAAAAAAACAGAATAGACTTTACGTATTAGATTTCAAGGATAACGGAGATCAAGGTGACTTGGTAGAAATATTTAAGTTTTGTGCCTAACCCTTAGTTTTAACAAACAATGTCTTGCACAAAGTGTTCCTCACCCATGATACAATTATTAGATGGAAGTCATGAATAATCAGTCACAAGGTGGTATTTTGTGAAAGTTTACAGCCTTTGCAAACATTTAGTGTGTACATGCTAAAAACGCTCACAGCACTCGGGAAAAAAAAATGATGTTAAAGGTCAAACTAGCATAACCGTTTAAATGTCACAAGAAGAAAGTTACCACTGGCATATATTGCACAGGGGCGTAGCCGGAGGGGGATGGGGGCCCATGGACCCCCTAATATTTTCCCGATAAAACTAACTTTACCATGAAATAATTCTTAGTCTCGGTTTACGTAAATTTGATGCAATTTTCGTGAAGTTTCATTCAATGTTCGGGAAATCTCTTTCAATCTTTGGGAAATATTTTTCATTCGCGTGCAATTTTCGGAAAATTTCCATCATTTTGGAGCACTTTTTCTTTGATTTTCAATAAATGTTCAATTTCGGTTAATTTCCTTCAATGTTTGAGAAATGGTTTTTAATTCTGGACAATTTCCTTAATTCTCATGCAGTTTTCTTCAATTTTTGGAAAATTTCCTTTAATTTGTGCCAATTTTTCTTTGAATTTTCCGTCAATTTTCTTCAATTTTCTTTGATTTTTAATCAATCTTCAATTTTCGGTTAATTTCCTTCAATTTTAGGAATTGTCTTACAATTTTAGGCAATTTATTTAATTCTCGTGTAGTTTTCTGAAATTTACTTTTATTTTGGGAGTAATTATTCTTCGATTTTTGGTCAATTTTTCTTCATTTTTGTTCAATTTTCTTTAAATTTTGGGATATTTCGTTCAATTTTAGGCAAATTTTCTTCATTTTTTGTACAATTTTTGGGAAATTTCCTTCAAATTTGTGGATATACTTTTCAATTTTTGGGAAATTTCTTTCATTCTCATCCATTTTCGGAAAATTTGGGGTGTAATTTTTCTTTGATTTTTAGGAAATTTTAATCAATTATTGGAAAATGTTGCCAATTTTTACCAAAATTTCCATGAATGATTTTCTCAAAATGTCCTTCAATTTTCTGTTAACAATCCCAATTTTCCCAATCAAAAGAAAACCTTTCAGAGAGGACTTGCTCCCCACTTATAATTCCATGCACCGTTTTCCAAATATGTTCCATTAATTAATCATGTCAAAACTGCTCATAAATCACGTTAAAATATCATCCCTGGCTTGGGTTGACATCTTATCCTGGCTACGCCCCTGGTGTCAAGTACAATTGATAAGCTCAACCTCACATTTTATTGTGTGCTACTGTAAATATATAAACTCCATAATCTTGTAGATCAATTAAGGATACTATTTACTGAATGGTAGAGATATCATCAAAAATTTAAAGACTTACATAAAGATTTTGAGCAGCTATTTACTGAATGGTAGAGATACCATTCAAAATGTAAAGACTTGAATAAAGATTTTGAGCAGCTATTTACTGAATGGTAGAGAAAGACTTACATACAGATTTTGAGTGGCTATTTACTAAATGGTACAGATACCATCCAAAATTTAAAGACTTACATACAGATTTTGAGCAGCTATTTACTGAATGGTAGAGATACCATGCAAAATGTAAAGACTTACATAAGATTTTGAGCAGCTATTTACTGAATGGTAGAAATACCATCTAAAATGTAAAGACTTACATAAAGATTTTGAGCAGCTATTTACTGAATGGTAGAAATACCATCCAAAATTTAAAGACTTACATAAAGATTTTGAGCAGCTATTTACTGAATGGTAGAGATACCATCTAAAATGTAAAGACTTACATACAGATTTTGAGCAGCTATTTACTGAATGGTAGAGATACCATCCAAAATGTAAAGACTTACATACAGATTTTGAGCAGCTATTTACTGAATGGTAGAGATACCATCCAAAATGTAAAGACTTGCATAAAGATTTTGAGCAGCTATTTACTGAATGGTAGAGAAAGACTTACATAAAGATTTTGAGTGGCTATTTACTGAATGGTACAGATACCATCCAAAATTTAAAAACTTACATAAAGATTTTAAGCAGCTATTGACTGAATGGTAGAGATACCATCCAAAATGTAAAGACTTACATAAAGATTTTGAGCAGCTATTTACTGAATGGTAGAGATACCATCCAAAATTTAAAGACTTACCTAAAGATTTGAACAGTCTTCATTACAATTTATGTGTATTAAAATATATTAAAATTCTGATCACCTCTAAAACTCAACCACTGATTTTTCATACATTAGTTGTTTTGCTCCTTAAAGTTTTAAACAGTCAGACCCGACCTGATACGTAACCAGGTCGGGTCAGATTGTTCCTCT
This sequence comes from Chiridota heheva, assembly GCA_020152595.1. Classification (NCBI taxonomy): domain Eukaryota; kingdom Metazoa; phylum Echinodermata; class Holothuroidea; order Apodida; family Chiridotidae; genus Chiridota; species Chiridota heheva. The sequence goes on along the minus strand of JAIGNY010004194.1, from coordinate 12,219 downwards.
TTATTTTCTTTATTCTAAAAACCATAGTTGTTGTGGAAGTTGGTGCTGAGTATCATATTAGCAATGGATGAAGTCCTTATTGTGTGGTTGTTTTGATTAATATAAAGTGGTCTCACTATTTGCTACAGTAAGTTTGTGGTTATGATTTGCTGGAACAAATTCTTAAGGAGAAGGACAAGTCATGAACAATGGGCAGCAATTTTTTAACATATAGACCATTCAACTGACCAATAGACATTAAACAAAATATGGCTGGTGAACTTAAATCTGAGTAATCCTACTACAAAATTTGCAGCTATTCCACTCACAAAATAAACAAGCTTTTGTAGAAATACAAGCTTTTCTGTTAAAACCTCAAATAGTTCAATGAGTCCTAATTATTCATTCAAGTCCGGTATGAAATAAAAACCAACCTTTTTCCATCTTTTGCAGGTCACCTTTTTAGTTCTTAAAATTCATTCCTATTGCTGGGCCAGCTCCCCCACAATCATTGCAATGTGATTTCAATGGTGAAACCAGAACATTGTCACTACAGAAGGCATGAACATCCATCATCTGGACCTGAAAAGAGGAGAAATTAAGTGTATCATTAACAGGTAAGGAACAATTACACCAAGCTAGTATTTCATAATATGCACATCAGCAAATAAAGAAAAAGAAATCAACTAGTACATTTCACTTAACATGTACATCAATTTTGTTATTCTAATTGACATGAAAGACAAAAATATGATATCAACCAATGCTGCTGACAAGCTAATTTATTATAAGAATCGCTGCATGAAAGTAAGGATTATAAAGTGTTGCAGTAATAACAAAATGCCTAGTTCTGTGTGAGGACTCTTTAATTCAAGTTCTATTTCTTGATAGATAAGTTATACGTTCGTTTAACAATTGCCATCTTTTATCCCTCGGCATTCTCGATGTCATAGGTGACAATGACACACACCTCTTACAATGATGAGATGCAATAAGACTACTCCAGACTAAGCTGTTCCATCAATCAAAATGTAAATTATGATATTAGTAATGGTTCCAGAGTTTCAGTAAGTTGCTTGTGTCAAGTCGCCTCTTCTTTTTTATGCATTCTGCATAATAAGTTAAAAGAACATTAACTTACATGAACATAAGTTGCAATGAGGTTCGGTTACCGAAAGAAGAAACAAATAATTCTTCAGATCGCATAGTATTCATATTAACAAACTTTTTGTGGCATAATCACTTTTGGCACACCCATAATCCTCTTTCTTGAAAATTGTATTTAAGAGATCCATCTTTTCACCAAAACATTCAGACATGGAGGAGGACCGGTGTAAGATTTAACAGAAGAGAAAACAACCAATGACCAAGAAAACAGCGACCCAGACAAAGGAGATCTGCCCAGAAATGCCTCCCTTGAAATCCCATCATCAACTCGCAATTCTCATAAAATTATTATAAGAAATTCAAATCAAAATGATAAGTTTGTTAATCCAAGTAAATTAACAATGGTCCCATCAACAACACAAATTCTTCCAATTTTAAAAGACATACATGGCAACCAAAATGGTGTACCAGTTGAACTGGATACAGGACTATTTAACTATAAATCTTTAAAAGAAATAGCAACTGCACTTGAACAAAAGAACATTGTAATTTCATAAATTGAATGGTTTACAAATTTTGATCAAACGGAATATGAAAAGTATGAAATACAATTGGACAAAACTAATGTAGATAAGTTTTTTTAAACTTATACAAAATTCTGCATCAAGCTCAAATGTGAAGATCATTGGTAAATACTCTAAACAGTGAAATGCCTAAAGTAATTGCATGGTTTAAATCTAACAAGTTACATCCTAATGCAAATAAGTCGGTCGCTATTCTATTCCATACTCATCAAAATCGTATCAATACTTCTGGTTTCTATATAGTAATAGATAACAAAAATATTCCATTTTCTGTATCAACTAAGTTCTTAGGGGTCATTATTGACAATCATTTATCTTTGAGTAATCATGTAAGCTATGTTTGTAATAAGATTTCAAAGGGTATCGGCATTATTTGCCGTCTTAAATATCAGCTTCCACATAATATTTTGCTTACTATTAATAATAATTTAATATTACCTTACCTCTCTTATTGCTGCATAACCTAGGGGTTCACCTACCATTCAAATATTAAGAAACTTTTCATCCTCCAGAAAAGAGCATTGCGAGCCATCTCCAATTTTTTCTTCAATTCCCCGTCAGCCCCCCTTTTTCTTAATTTAAAGACACTTAATATTTGTGATTTATTTGATTACCATACTTCTATGTTTATGTTTCGTTATCATAAGGGCACCCTTCTAAACAGTTTTTCACATTGTTTTGCTTCCAACAGTCAATTCCACGTACAATACAAGCAATGCCAACGATTTACTAACTCCACTGTACAATCTTGATATCTCTCAACATTTTATAAAATACAAAGGTATTTTTATATGGAATTCCCTACCAATCAATCTAAGAAATTGTTCCACTCTCATGACTTTTAAAAGTAAACATAAAGCCCATCTTATCAAATCCAGCAGTAATTCAAGGAACTAACTCGTCCTTCACTTTTCGTTTTTGGTATTTTATGTATATAGCCTGACTAGTGAATTTTTTCTTTCGTTTTCTTTTGTTGTTTTTTTCTTCTCAATTCTTGTAACTGTGTAAGGGGGTACCTCACCTACAGATACATTCGTGTCTTCTGAGTGCTCCCCAGACCAATTAAGTTTGTAAATAGGTCACTTTTGTTATATTTTGTATAAGGGTTTGAAATAAAGTGCGATCAATCAACGTGTCAATCTTCCTTATACAATATATGCCCCAAATTGATCTGATTTAGCATGCAACAGGTGGCTTAATGATGTTATTATCCTTTATTTCTCAAATATATTAAATAAAAATGCTAAAATTAATTTGGGCTTTTATGCAATATTCAATGATATTAATGACTTGAGGGTTTTTCTAAAAGAATCAAGATACGTTTACAGTACAAGAAATGCAACAATTACAATTTTTTTTTTTTACATCCACAGAGAAGTATGGCTGGAATACTCTCCTTGCTGGCGATATGATTGGTGACTGAATTGTGCAAGGTTCTTACTTTTCATTTGCTCTATTAGACATGAACTTGGAAACCCCGAAATTAACTTATGCAGATACGCTTGGCTGGCCAATGCCTGATAGTTCTCGAACTAAAATCATGACCCTCAGTCACTATTTTGACAAGAATGTCCCTATTTTGCAGTATTGCCATGATCCTAATGGGCACATAGTGGCCAATTATGTAATTAAACACATTTGTACTACTAACTGTGCCAAACACTATTTAAAACAAAAGTGTGGTTCAGTGTGTGGTGTTTCAGCACTTATTTCTGGTGCCATAGGTTCCTTTGATAAACCTTCTTTTAAGTGGCTTACTAACAAAAAACACTTAACAGGCGAATGAACTTCCTCTAAATTCTTGTTTCTCAGAAATATATCCCGTCACTCTGATTACCTACGCTTTGTGCTAATTTCATGGAATATAACTGACCAAATTGATATTGCCAACATTTCAAGAAAGACTGTGACCAAATCTTATTCTATATGCTTCTTCAAACTCTGCGAGTAAAGCAATCGAAAATCAGCACAAACTAGGCAAGGATAAAGACGAATCCAAAACAAACCTTACCACTTCTTCAACCAGTACAACATTGCACCAGCGATCCAACAAACAAATGTCTACTGGAAAAGAAAAAAAAAACACGTTCTCTCATACAGGATATCAAGAACAAGAATAGAAACATTACGCCTGTCTCAACCTATAAAAAAAAGTAAATCATTAGTGGCTCAGTTTAGGCTTACTTCAGGTACCTCAAAATCAAAGCAATTCACATAAAAATTTCCAAATGAAGATCATTATACAATGTTTTACCAAGTGAAAAGTTTTCAGAATGGTTAAATAATGCCTATCCTGAATGGATATTTGAAAGAGAATTACCAGTTGGGAGGGGAACTTGTAATTATCTTGATAATTTGCCATTTGATATAAACAAACATTTCATTATCAAAGATGGTGTCCATTCAAGTTATGATGAAGGTACTCTTGATGTGTCTGTAACTAAAAATCTTTCATAGGCAAGGTCCCACCGCTTTGACAAGACTTACTCCAATGAAAGTGATGAATCAGGTATTGCTGTGACCCTTTATATAAATTGCTCATCATCATACCAGTTTTGTAAAGGAGATTGTGGAATTTTATCACATAACTTAAAAGGTCCTATGAGGACCTGTCCCAACTGTAAAATTTTCTTTGTACAAATTCAGTGTCATAACTGCAAAATGTATAATTCTCCACAATGGTATAAGGACATGTGTAAACCAAACTTAAAAATTTGCACAAAGCTTGCTACATGTACGAGAAAAAGTACAAGATAAGCGACCAGAAAATTTGTGTTTAAAATCTTCCTGTAAAAGCAACAAACCATATGACAATTACTTGCAATGTAAGTGGAGAATAAAGCTTGAAGTGCACAACTCAAACACCAAAGTGTGGAAAGCTAATACTCAGAAACATAATGATACATGTCACACAGAAATATTCAACAACAAAACCAAAGACCACTGGGACAGAATGCGCTTCTTTACAAATGCCACTGCACAACAAATAGACGGTACACAATATTCAAAGGGTTTTAATGATAAAATTACACCACTTACTGTATCCCAAATTCGAAACAGATATGAAACCATCGATAAACATTATCTTCAGGGGGCTAACTTTCCAACTGGGGGAGGGGGGAACCTTTGATCAAATCTGACTGGAGGGATACTGAAAAGTTACTTTAAAATAATATTGATTGTTTTATTTTTTCAAAGGGGCAATGAAGCCAAAAACAGGCAGTACCATATCATCCTAGGGAATAAACAAAACCTCCAGGGCATCAGATCTTTTGGGAAATATGTGGTTGGGTATAATATTAAAGAGGGTTTTATGAGTGCCCGATTTAAAACTGGTTTTTTAACATTTTCAAATGGCAACAAGAAAGGCAGAATTGGTGCTATTACAATTTGTAATGTTGAAAATACTGTCAGTACCTCTGCATTTTCAAATTATGTTCGAAAATGTGCTATGTGAAAATTCGAATTGTTTGCATGAAAGGCAAATATCTCAATTTAATGATGAAAATGAAAGGCAAATATCTCAATTTAATGATGAAAACGTTTGTTTTGGTGTAAGGCAATGTGCTTTGCAAAATCCCATTTTCCCTATTATGCAAGATGATAAGGCTGAGCCCCTTCCTAATGTATATCTCTCCCAAAATGTATTCTCATCAGTATGTGACTTACATGCTTTACAAGCCTTTCGCACCTATATTGATACAAAATAAAATGTTTATCAAACCCCTTGAACTTGGCTTTAAAACAATAATGAGATGCTGGAACAAACAAATGAGAGAAATACTAATTGAAGAATTTTTCAAATTCTTTCAACATAGCATACCTGATACACTATCAAGCAATGACAACAAACTAAAATTTAATGAATTCATTAAAAAACATTGGCTTCAGTGTAAGTGGGCAAACACATTTACAGCAGATGTATTATTTGTTGTGCTTTACAATGACAGACAGACAAAACTCGCTAATTTTTAAAGACAACAATAACATAGAGAAAAGTCAGGGAAGTTGATGAAGTAGAGTTTAATTTTCACTTAAATAATACTATGACCAGAGCAGTGTTAAAATTCGTTGACAAACTATTGCCACGGGAGGCTTCAAAAACATTTATTTACAACAAGGAAGATGCAAAATATAGGTACTCCACAGAAGAAGAGAGAAAATCTTACACTGGTATTTAAATTTCAAAAAAACAAAAAGTTTATGTATTACCTAACTTTATCTATCATGGGTGGGCTCTTGTACAATCTAGTGAAAATAACAACAAGACTGCACAAAGCAATAACAGTGCTGAAGAGGATTTTGAAAGAAAAATATCAGAAACAACAGAGCATCTGGAAACTAACATTTTTAAAACAGTACAAAATATTTCCTTAGATCATGTTCATGACACTTTAACCAAATGTAAAACAATAATTGATGACTTGAGTCAAGTTGCTGTTAAAATTTACCTTTAGAGAACAAATTTTGTTTCTTCCACTTAATCTTAAACAACATGTACAGCAAATGCTGTTAGAAGGATATCACCTTGTAAACCTACAACTTTTAACTTGTACTTGTGCCTATTTTATAATTAAAGGCCAACCGCACTCCTGTAAGCATATGTATGCTGCCCAGTATTCAATTCTTCAACTTGGTCAAAAAGTAATACCTCATGGAAAAAGCTTAAAAGCACAGTATTTGGTCCAAAATTTACATACACTTAAGCAAAAATTACCACCATATTTATTTGTGCATCACATTTCCCTATTAAATCAAACAGACAGACACCCAAATTTTAAAATGATATTTGAAATGATGTCCACTTTACATATCTTTGAAAATGATGTCAATGCAACTGGTCTCTTGAAGGTGTTGCACAATACTCAGTGATATTTTTATTAAAGCAACTTCAAACACTGAAAGAGCTGCTAACGACTTCCACACAATTTGGCTAACAGAAGAAAACATGATCCAGTTCAGGAACCAAAATATACATTACACAAACAACAAAACAATACACACATTGATCCATACCATCCAAAGTTTTTTTCTCCCTCAAATGCAAGAGACAGGCATGGTGGCAGAAAGCGTATTGACCTTGCAAAACGAGGTCAGTCATTTGAATCTGCAGTACTTCAGGCAATTGATATTTTAAAAGAAAAATACAACCAAAACCACAAGACAATGTGCAATACCTTTAAGAGACCAATGGTGAAACAAATGATGACGACAGCCAAAAAATTAGCAAAATTAATGTACCTTCCTTACTTATGGCTTCAACAGTTGAACATTGTCAGAAAAAGATGCAATCCAAAAGGCATCAACCAACAACTGAAAAAGGGAATCATTATTTGTGCTTATTGCTTAGATACAAACAGACTTGCATCTTTTCTTTGTTCATCACAAAAAGATCACCAAAATTATATTAGCAGAAATCATAGACCTCAGCCGTATGTCTGTGCTGAATGCTACTCCAAAAACTCAATTTCAATAAGATTTGCTGCGGAAAAAGAAGTAAAGAAACACATAACAGAAGATAACAGCAGAGAAAATACACCTTTGCCACCAAATGTGCCAGGAAGAACAGATGAAAATAATATAACAGGAACACAATATTCAGAATTACTAAAGACCTTAAAACTATATCTAATATGAACAACCAAATGCTTGCATCATTGGTGGAGCACAAAGGTTTTCCAGGTATAAGTACATTGCTAAATTTGAAATACAAACAAGAAAACGTCCTTTAATGTCTTATGACAAAAAATAAAAAAAATTAGGATGACTTCTACATATGTCCCGAGTGTTTAAAACCCTGTTCCTTCGAAGGCCTACCTCCATCAGTTGCATGCAATAAGTGGTTCCACTGGCAATGTGTAGGTATAGGAACCAAACCGCGCAGTAGTCACTGGTATTGCTTATCTTGCTCCTAATGTCCTGTTTATTCTAATTGTTTAATGCTATTTTAGTGGACTAGGTACTTTACATCCCTTTTTCAAAAATAAGTTGATATACAGAAGTTCACAGCCTTCTTATAAACAAGTTGTTAAATTGTATGCTCTGAAATCTTTGCTATTAAGTTACTGGTACCTGGTATAAAAATCCAGAATGACAACCTGGTTATTTCCTATTATGCGGATGATACAACTACTGTAATCGTTTGGATGATAACCCACTGTCACTCGGTACCACCTAGCAAATTCATACATTTTTTGTCAAGAGTATATCAAATTGTATTCCTGCTTGTGGTATTGCTGTGAGAGTACGTTTGTCGGCTTTACTGATAAACTTCAATTGTCTGCAGCTAGCTAATCTTTATTCTTTAATTTGTATCCCTCGAAAAATGCAATAGCTCCTAAGATATCCACATAGATTTTTCACACATAAGTTTTTTTAATAGTCCTCTATCATATAAATGAAAATGTAAATTCACAGGAATAGACATTTAAAGTTGCCTAGGTTGACGGTTATGTCAACAACAATGAAGGATAGTAAATGTAAGGTTTTCTTTGATTACTACTATATATGAGTTTAGGTAATGAAGGTCTGTTTAGATTCAATTACAAACCTGAATAATTAGCATTGTGTATTTGTAATAATTTGTTCATAAAACAACTGTTGCTATGCCTGGAGTCATCCTACCCTTAATGAAATATCTATTTGGTGATCACATACTTTGAAACAACACCTTTAATAAGATTGCTACAGTAATGTAGCAATCTAGTGTCTACTGTATTCCATAGGCTATTATTCCAAAAGGGTGTGTATGATGTAAGTGATCTTTTTTATATGTTGTCGGTTTACAGTCGGAAACATGACCTCGATTGACCAAAAACTTTAATCAAAATCACGTGACAATCAATTTGAATTCGAGTGATGAATTTCCATTTAATCTCTGTTCTATATCAGGGCAATTTGCTCTACAACCGAAGAACACATATTTATCGTATGGATACACGATAAAAGATACGACTTTTAAGAATTAATGACATCATTTCATGTCACAATGTGAGTTCTACTTTTCGCACAACAGCCTATGAAAGATAAAAAAAAACGTGGTAAAATTGACAACCGACCGATACAAAAAATAATGAAAATCACGGAAAAAACAACTTACCAATTCGTGAAGTAAAACCAAATGTTGTTTAAACTATACAAAAAAAAAATCAAATTCATCTTAGGGCAAATCACAAACCAAAAGCTTAAGAAAAGATCTATCACAATTCGATTAGACCCGCTGTCGGCTTGAATTTGACGCCATGATTATAACGTATGGGCATTGAGTGTATGTCCGGAGAGCGTGACGTCATTCGCCCTATACTACGTATATGAAATATAGGCCGAATGACGTCACGCTTTCTGGTATGTCCGTAAAACGGATGTACAACACCAATAGGCGATCTACATCGCTCCTGCCTCTCAAGAACAACTGATGCTATTGGATGGGAAATAAACGCTCAAGGTTTACAAAATACTCTTAGAATCGATTGTATATCAAGAGAGAGAGTTTATTTTATGATTTATAAAAGTACTTTCATACCTAATTTCGAGATGTGTACCCGTCATATCAGCTTTAGCATTGGAAAAGCCAGATACCTCCTAGTTTTTATAACTGTCAAAGTTTAGATAGATAAGTAGGCCCCATAAGTATTTTACAGACCCAATTTACATCATTTATTAATATGAGACAACATTTATTAGAAAATTGGTCATTGGTTTTTTATTCCTATCAGCCAACAATCGAACACATTTTTCTGAAATTTAGTGAAAGGGGCTCTAGGGTCCCAAAACCGTGACAACTTTCATATTTCGCTTGGAAAATGAGTCGATTGCTTTTTTCATATACATGGGATTTTTTCATATATTTGTTTTATATGCATGGGACTTCAACATGCTCTGTAGTTTGTGGTGGAGCCATGAGGGTGGAGGGGGAGGGGGCCTTTTCACAGGAAAATCGGGATAATCTTTGTTTATATATATTTCGCTTTTTTAAAATGCCTTCAGAATTGGGCTAAATATGAACACTTGTCTTTGGAGGGGGTCTTGGACACCTCACTTTTTGAATGTGGCTACACCACAATCAGTGGTGCAGCTATCGTCAATGGGAGATATTGTGTTCACCTTAACCTCACTACAACCTCGCCTCACTACAACCTTGCCTTATTACAACCTCGCCTCACCACAACCTCGCCTCACCACAACCTCGCCTCACAACAACCTCGCCTCACCACAACCTCGCCTCACCACAACCTCGCCTCACCACAACCTCGCCTCACCACAACCTCGCCTCACCACAACCTCGCCTCACTACAACCTCGCCTCACCACAACCTCGCCTCACCACAACCTCGCCTCACCACAACCTCGCCTCACCACAACCTCGCCTCACCACAACCTCGCCTCACCACAACCTCGCCTCACCACAACCTCGCCTCACCACAACCTCGCCTCACCACAACCTCGCCTCACCACAACCTCGCCTCACCACAACCTCGCCTCACCAAAACCTCGCCTCACCACAACCTCGCCTCACCACAACCTCGCCTCACCACAACCTCGCCTCACCACAACCTCACCTCACCACAATCTCGCCTCACCACAACCTCGCCTCACCACAATCTCACTACGCCACAGAAGCTGACAATGCCAGTTTACTGAATTTGGATGCTATCGAACCGCATGAGTCTGGCTATGCTGATATGATACATGGCGTGTTCAGCTGGGTTCGGTTTGGTTAGAGGTTTAACGTATCGACAAACTTCCAAAGTTGGAATATAAACGCCAAGACGCCCACGGCCGTTTTATAAACAAGTTGTAGAACACTGGTTGGAGACCGACCGGGTATGGAACCCTGAACAGTAGATTGCCAAACCGGAGGCTTGACCATGATCACTAGACTACGGAGATCTCTGTGCATAAATTCCTTCCAGGGCGCTTTAATTCTTTTTCAGAAAGTGTGTGTGTGAAATGGGAGGGGGGTTACCTAAGCTGCTCTAGACTTTGCAGGCTTCCCGTACGAGCCTCTGGTCAAGGACGACTTTTGTCTCTTTTTTTCCGGGCTCCGGCAAACTGCACCACAGTCCCAGAGCACTTCGTTTAACTGTGTGGCATTTGTCCGCCGATCCTTGGCGCAGTAAGGCTTTTCTGAGGAGATGTTCACCCCCTCCCGTTTTGGTGTAGCCTTTTTTCAGATTCGGTTCAGTCACAGGCTCTGGGATAGCTTGCAGCCATCCACCGAGGTTTTCCAGTTGGGTCGACGGTCATTGATTCGCGACCACTGGGAAGATACAAGGAGATCTCATCGTACTGTGTTGCGAGACTTTTTCCTCCAATGATGATGCAGATTGCATATTGATAGCATGGAAGGTAAGGTTTAACTTGAAGTAAATACAATAATAAAGGCAGAGTTTAATAATCATACCTGATACAGCCGTTGGTGCACAAATATTTTGAAGAAGTTTAAGGGTTATAAACCTCCAGTATTATGAGAGACACTTGAGGATCATTGAAGAATTTTGGGAAATTATATCATCTTACAGTTATCCTCGAAGAAAATATTAAATATTTTGTAGACTTTTTAAGGAAACTAATCCTCGACCTGTCTTAAGAGTCTCTAAGAAACTTTAACATTTACTAAGGAAATTCCAGCCTTCCATGAGGATATCTAAAGAAACTAACTTTTTCTGAGGAATTCTCAAAAAACCTTCAATATTTCTGAGGAAATCTCAGGCAAAACTATGGACGGCCAGATGGCCGGATGGACGAAATCGCCATTACATTGTGCACAGGTTCACGTTGTTATACATGTTCACCAAAAGTCAAAACCAAGTCCAAACTAATCCCCAAAAAAATATTTCAAACAAAGTACCTACATGTTCTATGGAATTATAACTGCTTGACCAATAAATTCACACATGTATTACACAATTTTCTACATTTTCCTTTTTAAGGATCTTACACATTTTCACATCAAAATCACCTTTAAGAAATACATGATCTAAAAACATTACAAACAAAATGCCTACATGTACTATGGCATTATGGTTGACGTCCAGCTTGACCAACGAATACAATTTGGCCAGACCCAGGAAACTACACTGATGATTATGGGATAGATTCAATGATGTAATGTTGCCAAACTTCACGTGTAGATTCTCCAGTCGTTCAAATTGGTTGTGCGCAAGGCTCAAGTTTTTCAGGTTTGACATGTTCCAAGTTTCTGAAGTCCGTGAGGTGAATATGATTCAGATCTAATTTTTCGACTGCGGTTAACAATTTCTGAAAAATGAAAATACGGAGAAAGGTCAAAGGATTATGGGTGAAGCAAGTCCATTTTATATGAAAGAGGACTGAAAAAGAAACAGAATGGTGAAGAAAGCATTCAAAAATTGTATTCCATTTAGGAAATATTCAAGTTAAAGTTTGGTATCATTTGTGAAGACTAAAATCAGACTACTTGTGACATCACAGCCTCAGATTCCCCAATGTCGTTATGTATTCTACTATACTTTGTCCTGCGATTTTGTTGTTTGAAAACCATTGCAAACGTCAGAAAAGGAGCCAAACAG